>CAXKVX010000769.1:0-20183 GCA_964058865.1 Eleocharis quinqueflora
TCCATGCAAGATCAAATCAAGATTTTGCGATCTAATTCTTTTGTCAGACTTTGATATGCTCCCGCAAAATAACCAAACAAGTTGTAATTATTTTGTGTAAGAGGCGTTCAATGGGAAGTTTTTTGTCGTCATGATTAGATGCTTTCCCAATTGCAATTATGCATATTATTATAAAATCAAATTGCAATTACTGAGAACAAAAAAGACATATACAAGACTATTTCTAGGCCTGTCAACGGAAGAAAATTCCAGTTGTTCCGTTCCGTTTCGTCCAAACGAAACGGAAATGGAGTCTATTCTTTTGTTTCGCCGACGAAACGAAATCGAAATCATAAATAATTTTGTTGTATTAAACAAAACAAAAATGAAATTATCTTGTTCTGTTTCGTTTATTACATTGTTTTGTTAAATATTCTACAAATGCATGATTTTATGGATAGCAAGTGATTTTGGCGGAGAAAAAGAAGCGACGACATAATCCTAATATTTCTCCTATCGCGTCTCACTTTCTCTTTTTCCTCTTTCTTTCTCGCACCTCTGATTTGTTCTCTTCTCTGTCTCTCTTGCTCGGCAATTTTGTCGTTTGTACTTCCTCGCACGTCAATCAATGTGTGACGTGGCTACTGTTGATTCATTTTGTTGTTCTCTTCGTTGAGACCTCATCATTTGTTCACTGATTTTTCTCTAAAACAAAACTAATTTTGTGTGCTATCAAGTTCTGAATTCGACGATTTGTTGTTAAGTTTTCAGAAATTTATTGTACTTGAGCACGATTAGTAACTTAAAAGGCATAGAAAAGGGTAATCATTTCGTTATGCTAGGAGACAGAGAGGCTGGTGACAAGATCGTCGACCAGGAACTTGTTGCCACCAGACACACGAGTAATGATAGTTTATGTGCTATATATGGGTCTCTTGAGGGGAAAGAGAAAAAGTATAATGAAAGAAAGAAATTGAGAGGGAAACAGAGAGAAAGAACAAAAGAAAGAAAGAAAGACGGGAAGAGAGGAAAGTCACATCTTCTCAGATTTTTTTATTTTGAAGGTAATTTTTTTTAAAGGTTTTTTTTTGTTTCAATCTTGTTGGTTTTGCCAGTTAACCAAGCTAGATTTTATTTTTATTTTATTTTGCAGGTTGTGCACTTGTGCTGCTTTGATCGTATATATCCTTTATTCTTGTTCTCTTTTGTCAGTTGGGCTTGGTTGTGTAAGGATGGTTCACTCAGACCTTGAAGAAGCGGATGTATCTGAACCTCACATCTCTTCTCATGAGTATGAAAATAAATTTCCTCTTCCTAGTTTAAATGACACTTAGTTAGTTGTTGAGCTTAGTTACTTGCTTGTTAATTGTCAATGCATGTTATACATGTTACTGTCACTTATTTGATTGCTTGAGCTTGACAAAACATAACATGACAGTGACTGTCACTTAGTTGATTGCTTGAACTTAGTTAATTATTGTCAATGCATGCATATACATGTCACTGTCAATTATTTGATTGCTTGAGCTTGATAAAAATTGGCATGGCAGTGATTGCCACATAGCTTAACAAAACATAACATGACCACTGAGGTGTGAAAGCATTTCAAAAAGAGTCCAGTTAAACATGATGGTTTTAAGTTCAACTTTAGTTTATATTAACATGATAAATGTTTAATAGGCAAACTGCTAGTGCATTAGCTAGGATAAGTGATACAAATGTTGGGTTGAAGGATTTTATGAAGGTTAGAAAAATAGATGATCCTAAAAAATCAGAGTTCGAGAAATATCTAGCTAATGCATTAGATGAAGTAAGCTTGGATGCTGAATTTGACATCTTGTCATGGTGGAAACTAAAATCACCAAACTATTATGTGCTTGCTCAATTAACTCGGGACATCAAGGTTGTCCAATTTCTACAGTTGCATCTGTGTATATCTTTATGACTAGTGGTAGAACTCCCAGCCCAATCAGGAGCTCCTTGAATGGTGAAAGTGTTGAGGCTCTAATATGTGCTCAAGATTGATTGAGAGCTTCAGTTACCGGTACATTCTCTCATACTATATTTATATGTCAATCTATTAATTTTATATAAACTAAGTCTACTTGTTGTATGTCCAGAAAATGGTGGGACATTTGGTGAGGCATTATGGTCCACTGATGAAGCGGCACTGAATGATGGTGTTTGTGCTAATGGATCATGAGAAGTTGCATACATTATAATGTATGATGTAGACATTAAGCATGTTGTGTGGTTGAAGCCTAGAGTTGTGTTAACTCTTTGGCTCCTTGGATCTCAAGCAGTGACTTTCAATGATGATAATTGTATTTATTTGTTTTCTTATTTAGTCATTGGCTGGGATTGACAATATGAGAAAATAGCTTGAGATATGAGTTGAGTTCAAAGTAGTTAGTGTGCTCTAGGTACTTTAGTCATTTTCTGCATTTTGGTCAAATTTGTGCTATGTTAATGTATATTATTATTTGTGTGTTTTGTGACTTTTGTTCTGTTCTGACTACATTTGTGGTTTTCAATTTTTTTCACTTTTCCCAACTGCATTTGTGAGTTTTGTTCTGTTCTGAACTGATAAGTTCATAACTTAACGTTTACGACATTTTTTCATTTTTATTGTTTATTCAAATGAAACGGTAAATAAAAAAATTATTACGTTTACTTAACCAAACGTTCAATGAAAAAAAAAAATTTGTTCTCTGAACGTAACGTTAAATGAAAAGGACTATTCCATTTATATTTGGTACCTTTGACAAGCCTAACTATTTCTAACACACACTTTAATAGTGTTGGCATCTAAAAATGTACCAATTATTAGCCTACAAATAAGAAGAAAATGAAACAAGCATCAGAAGCATAATAAGCATGTAAATGACATCAAACAATGGCCAAATCAGGAAGAAATCAGGGTCATATGTGCAAATAATGCCCAAAACCTCATCAAACCCTAACCATATGCAAAGGGAGGCTCAAGAATATTTTTTTCAAGGAATTAACAAGGTGTTTATGTGATTGAAAATATTATTTGGAGCATAATATGTGCAATTAACATGATTGTCATATTATTAAATAATCACATATAATATTATGGAATTAATCAATGGTCAAAAGCTCAAGAAAATAGGTCAAGTTATATACCAATAAATTTTATAGAAAGTTTGTAAGTTTTTGGGCTTTATTTCACTCAAAAGTTCAAACATTTGAGCCTCCAAACAATTCAAAATCGATTGACATGAATTAAATTTGAATTTTAAAGCTTTAAACAACATTTGGGTACAATTTGAGCCTTCATATCAACTTCAGACTTTCATTGGGCTTTGAATAAACTGGGCTCACACTGGCACTATGCAAATCAAAGGATTTGTCAGCCTCTTGGTTCATATAGACAGACTCACCCAAATACCAAACAAAATAAGTCGGGATTTTGTCTCTCATTAAATCTTACAAGTTGGACCCACCAAGTCAGCAGTCATTAGAGCGTTGCCCGTGCCCTTATCCCTGACCTTGTGAGTGACTCAACATGCTTTAAACCTCTTATGCATGGGTTCTTGATCTATTGATGTGCTATAAAAAAAGCATTGAGCCATATGCAAGCTCTAAAAGCCATAAAACAAGCACTAGAATCAAATCAAATCAAAACAATGATATATTTACCCTCAAATATCATTCATGTGTTCAAATCCTTCAAGAACTTGAGATGAATCCATTTTTATGCTTTTTCTAAGTCTCTTTGTGTATAGTAAGTTTTGTGCCAATGTAAAATCAAGTTTCCAAGCTTCAAAACACAAATCCAAATCAAATCCCCATTTTCATCCTTTTGACCCTAAGCTGTCAGAGATTTGTTATTTTTTTACAAGTCTCATTTCAACTCCAAATCCAGATCCCATTTGCAAGCATGCATATTATGTTTTTATAAATCTTTACAATTAATTTCATAACTTTTGAATAAACAGTCCTCAAATTGAAGCCATTTCAATTCCAGATTCCTGAAAAATCACAAAAAATAGGATTTAAATGCAATAAATAGCTCCATTTGTTCAAGTTTGAAATTTCAAAAACAAAAGTGCTTATTTTGGCATGATGAATCTAAATCCAAGCTCAACCCATGTTAGCCACCTAAAATTCGATTTGCATCCATAAAACTCAAATCAGTCACAAATTCATGGTGATTCTGCACCTGAATCACCTGAATCACAAATTCGATTTGTTATTTTTTTACAAGTCTCATTTCAACTCCAAATCCAGATCCCATTTGCAAGCATGCATATTATGTTTTTATAAATCTTTACAATTAATTTCATAACTTTTGAATAAACAGTCCTCAAATTGAAGCCATTTCAATTCCAGATTCCTGAAAAATCACAAAAAATAGGATTTAAATGCAATAAATAGCTCCATTTGTTCAAGTTTGAAATTTCAAAAACAAAAGTGCTTATTTTGGCATGATGAATCTAAATCCAAGCTCAACCCATGTTAGCCACCTAAAATTCGATTTGCATCCATAAAACTCAAATCAGTCACAAATTCATGGTGATTCTGCACCTGCCTGGCATCCAAATTTAAACCTTTTTATATCTTTTGGCATTTTGAGTCAGATCCATATATTTGTACCTATTTATAGCTTGATATTTATACTTTCAAGCTATGAACTCAAACTGATTTGCTCTTTATGTAAATTTCAAGAAATTCAAATCCTAAAACCAAAGAAAAACAACAAAAAAACGGCTTTTTCCCCTTTCTGGATTCAAATTTCAAATAAAAAATTGAAAACCCTCTGGATCTTTTCAAGCTTCAAGCCTTTCCATTTTTCAAAACAAACATTCAAACTATCTAAAGTCAATCATTAAATTCAATTTCATGCATTTGATTGCTTGTTTAGAACTGTTTTAGATTTGATGCTCAGCTGAACCCTAATTTGAACTGAACTGAACCAATTAGCAAATTTGTGTTGAGCTTGACTTGAATTGTTCTTATGATGATTGTATGATGTTTATGCACATAATTGTGGACTTGCTTGATAATTAAAAGGTTAGGTTTGTCATTGAAACCCAAACCAGCACCCAAATTGACCAAATTGTGCTAAAGTTGAACCAAATTCAAAATTGAAGCAGTGGCAAATTAGATTGCATGTTCACTTGATGTTGCTGATTCTTGCAAATGCTAATGGTGCTTTAAAGAATTGAATTGAGCACTTGGAATCCCAATTCAAACCAAAATTTTGTTGTTTTGATCCAAATGTCCTTGATAGTGAGTTAAATTCAATCAATTCAAAATTTATATTATATCAAAGCAAATAGGTCTTGCTAGATGTTGCCTAATGATTTGGGAACCTCCCGAAATCAAATTGAATCCAAGAAACTCAAATTGAAACTTCAATTCCACTATTTTGATTCAAAATGCCCCTGATAGTGGAAGAAATCAAATTATGATGTTGAAAACCAAATTGAAGCATGTTGGATGTCGCTTCATGTTTGTAGATGACATTTGAGCCAAAAAGAAACTGAGCTGAGCCTTTAAAATTCAAAATTTGGATCAAATTGTGACTATTTGATACCAAATCAACCCAAACCAGACTCAAATCATCAAAATTGAAACTCAAGAATACTTCAAACATGTTCTGGAAGCTTAAAGTAATCAAATTCAAGCTTCAGAACCAATTAAATAGCTTTAAAAATCAAAATTAAATAAAAAATTTCATCCCGAGGCAAGTGGCGGAGCTCCACCACCTTCGGTGATCTCTGACCACCAATAATGGACTCATTCAACTCCTGATACCCACACGATGCTATAGGTACACTCCAATCAAACTGCCATGGCCTGGAGCTCACTCGACATTTAAGTGAAACAAAGGCCAAACCCTCAGGAGGAAGAAGAAGAAGAAGAGAAAGAAGAGAGAGAGAGAGAGATCTGTGTGTTGTGATCCAATGGTCCAAATTCAAAAGTCCTGATTAAATCAAACAACTCAAATTAAATCTCTCTGTATTTCATGTTGTATAATTTTGTAAATATAACAAATGAAGTCCAAAAATTCTGAAATAAATATGTAAATTCTTATAAAGTCATGTTCTATATTTTTCATATGATATTTTGTTATATTTTAAGCATCTTCTCTTTCTGAAAAATTCAAAAAAATCAAATAAACTCTATTTTTTATTTTTTAATAAAGAACAAAATTGATAAACCCTAAATAAAAAAGCTCAAAAATATATTTTGTATCAAAAATTCATAAAATCAAATATAGAAACTTCTTTTCTTATAAAAATGCTCAAAGTACAAAACTAAATATTTTTAAATAAATAAATTTCATTAAAAACCCTAAATCAAGTTTCTATAAATAAAAATATGAAAACCTTAAAATTTTCCTTAAACATAAATAAAAGGGTATTTCAAAAAAATATTTTTAAAGTATAAATAAAATAAAATTTCCTTTCTTTGAAAATATTAAAGGAAATACAAAACTTTTTTACAAATGCATAAGTCAAATTTCATGAATCAAGTTCTTTAAATAAAAACATTAAAAGTGAAATTATATAAATTCCAAAAGCACATCAAAGGAAATAGAATAAAAAATGCTTAAAAGTCCTTATTTTCAACAAAATTCCTCTTGCCAAAAATAAAAAGAACTTTAAATTACATAAATTCATGATTTTCTCTCTTTTATGCATAAAAAAACTCATGAATGTCTTGGAATGAAATGCATCTTTCAAAGACATTTCTTATGCATAGAATGACAAGAAAACATGTGAATACAAGTAAAATCAAAACAATTTTGCAAATAAGACAATGAGTGAAATAAATAAATAAATTCAAAATTTTATATAGGCAAAAGAAGACATATTCTTTTGTAAAAATATTGAAAGTGTAAATAAAAATTTAAAAGTATAAATGAGAAGATTGATTCAAATTCAAAGATTTCTCTATCATGTGCAAAAAGAAAAATAAAACAAAGTCTTGCACATAACTCATTATGCATAAAAACATGAAATTGCATAATGATCAAATATCCTAAGTATAAGTATTAACCATAAATCATAAATCACAAGAGTATGATATTTAACTTTTTTCTTCTCATAAAACAAAACACGCTTTCATAAAAATGTGAAATGAAAATAGATACATACTCAAATGAACACAAGTAAATGAATAACAAAACCAATATTGAAGAAAAATAACATAAAATTGTTAGTTAGCATATTTCTACAAAAAAGGGGGCTATTATAAATGGGGATTAAACAACTTGACGCTTTCAAATCAAATCAAATCGTTTTGAAAATCACTTTGTCATTCAATATACTCTTCTAATCACTTGAGAATCATGTGTATTGATAACTGAAATAATCTCTTATATAAATAATGATAGAATTTTGTGCTTGGCCATGACTTAAAAACACAAGACTTCATTGGTAAAAAGAAAAAATCATGAGCAATTGTGTCCACTCAAACCACAAATGAGAAACCACGCTCATTTGAGATGGCCTATCCTCTTTTCCAAAAAGATGCCTCCCTCGATCAACCCGACGAAGGATGGTTGGAGGGACGGCCGGAAAAGGACGGCCGACAAATAGATACATACAATTGTATAAGAGAGACTTAGACATAGAGCTGTATAAAATACTCGCTACTTGGTTCAATGAAAATCAGCCCGAAAAATATTAACTTGTACATTTCAGCTCGCGTTTTTATCGAGCTCAATTTATTTTCTCAAACGTTAAATCTCAGTTCTTCCTTCAGGCTCTCTTTTTTTTTCAATTGAAAAACTGTCAAAACTCCCTCCAGGCTGAGGCTCTCCCTTTTTTCCCTGTCCGTATCCAATTATCCAGTTATTGCAAAAGCATATTTGAGCAAATATGATTTTAATCAGATTAAGGAGGTAATTAATTGAATCTTTGGCTCTCCGGCTGCACTTTGTCATCGACTATTACCCCCTCCATCCTCCTCTCTCTCCTCTTCGCAGGAGATGTCAAGGATACACTCTCTTCCTCTGTTACGTGATAAATTTGTATGCTATTGCTAGTACAAAACTGAAACAAAAAGAGTAGCATCAAAATACTCTTAATTTCGAATTTAGGTAGCAAGAACATACATGCGGACTTGGGGAGCGTCGTGTCTGAAACACATAATACGATACATACAACACATTTTCTTTTTGTATTTGGCATGTGTCGATGTAATGTCAGATACGGGCACTGTCGGACACAAAAATTGCAACTTGAGGAATGTAGGAGATTCACAGAATTAATCAATGCTGACCCAGCTTATTTAATACTTGCAAGCATCTACTAAACATTCTCCAATCAGTCAATCAGAAATGCAGATAACAGAAAACCAAAGCCATAATGAATCCAAATAGTGTCATTTGATAATTTCACTAATTACTATACAATACATCAGGTCTGATTGACCTGATTTAGAACAACCTCATGTAAAAACAAATTGGGAACAACAGTACAATACTGGTACAATGGTACATCATCATCAGCTGAATTTTTTTTTTTTTGTGTTAATAAAATTAAAATAGGCATTTTGCAACTACCACATAAAGATACTGGTACAGCATGTTTCGGCAGAACCAGTACTCCTACTGGCATAAACTATATCCTTAAATATGCATGAAATTGAAATGTCAATTAGAACACTAAATAAGTATGATTCTTACAAGTACCATAAACTGGTACTCAGTACTGATTAAGTACCAGATCCTGTCTAGCATGTACCAAAAATAGCATGAGAATTATCTTTGAAGCAACTGGAACACTAAACACTCTCAACTGTCAACAGTTGTATCATACACGGCATACACAATTGAGACAAAGCTCTTTTCTTCTCTACTCTTCTGAAAAATAGAATTGGAAGTAGAACCTCAAATTAACTTGGAGGAAACTATATAAAAATGTTTACATCTGAGAAACTAAAATTGAATTATAAATCATCATCTTCACCAAGACCAAGCATGACACTTTTCGGCCCCCGAAGAACCCGTTTCTTACCTCGGCTCTTCTTCTCTTTCTTCTTCCTCTCCTCCTCTTCCTTCTCAAACTTCTCTCTATTCCTTTTCGTTAGAAAATCTTCCACTCCCAGGTATATAACCTGTACCAAACTTGCGCATTTAGATATATATAACACACTAACAACATTAATAACTAAAAAACAATACATAAATTGAGCATGTGAAAAGCAATTACCCCAAGTGTGAGAACACATAAACCTACAAATGCGATTCCCAAAAGAACCGAGACGATCGTAGTCACAATTCCATCGTCGGACGCAGCAGGAGCAATTTGTTGCGCTTTGTCCAGGGGGGCCTGACTAGGCGTTATCTCTCCAGTGGTGGCGCGAACTGGAGGCGACTTCTCACGGCGACGTTTCTGAGGAATTGTGGTGAATTTCCATAGGAGGTTTTTATTCGATTGGAGAGATGATGAGGGGAGCTTGAGAGCGAGAATGGAGTGATTAGGTCTTGTGGGAGGAGCGAGAGGAGGAGGAGGAAGAAGGAGAGAGAATGGCGTCGTCGCTGTGGCCATGACGATGACGTGGAATCATCCGATGTGTGGAGTTCTCTCTCTTGCCATCCTCACAATTCTCTCATCTCTCATCTCATCCAGGGGCGTAGAGATAGAGAAAGTTGTTAGAACATATTGATTGATTATTTAATTTAATAATATTAATAATTGTTATTTGAGTAATTATTAAAGGACTTTTGTCAGAATAATTTTCGCAAACGAAATAAATATTATTAAATTAATTTATATTTTTTTGCTTGTCCGTTCTAAGTGTTAATAAATTTAGACATAATTAAACACTGCTGTATTTCTACAGGTGCATACGTTTGTTTGTACTATATCAAACATTCGCTTCTTTATTCAACACATATCGTGTACCATATTATGATGGAATGCATTCACGTTCAATGTTTGCTTGTTGATATTTTAATCTAATTCAGGCTACATTTATGATTGCGAATGATAAACTAACACATAAACTCTGTTTTTGTTTTTCTGTATAAAAAAATAATTTCGCCACTATTTATGTATCTTCTGTAAAAAAACAATTTGAAAAATAAAAATACTGTTTACTTGAATAACATAAGTACTGTTTATTGACATTCTAGCATTTCACTGTTTCGCGTTCACGCAAATCATGGGCTTTTGTGAGCTAAAGTTGGGTTTGCTCTAAAGGTATGAGTAAACAATTACCTAGTTAATAATTTAATATGGTATGTGGACTATAATTGGGCTTGAATTTTCTCTTTCCTTAACGGGCCGAGTTGGGTACGGATTCAGACCCGTCAATTATCAGCCCTTTAAAATGGTATAGACCGGAAAATAAGATTTAAAATAAGGAAAATGTTCTGTCGATTCCAACTTTAATTCCGTCATCAATATTTGCTGGACACGTCCAGTTGAGTTTCGACGAAAATTTATTTTACTTATGATGCATATTGTTTTCATTATTATGCATCTAATAGCATGCATAACAGCTAAATACTTATGATTTATATGCTAAGTCCATTATATTTTTTTGTTCTACTTATGATTTATTATGTTTTCGTTATTATGCATGATGTTTTTGTTATTATGCATGTTATTTGTACTATTTTGCATGTTAACAGTCCGCATTGATGAGCGTAGCGATCTGCGTCGGTGAGCGTAGCGACATTCGTTTTCAGTGAAGCGTCCGATCAATTATATACATAATAACAAAAACAACATGCATAATACAAAAAAAAAAACATGCATCGTAACAAAAACAACATGCAAATTGAACTCAACTGAATCTATTGTGTTGGAATACGATAACACTATTATCCGTTAGTATCCAATCCGTTTATAAATTATTTCAATGAATACGAAGTGTTGAATTGAATGGTTATAACTAGGAGTGAATTACAGAATTATCACATGGTACTGACGAGCCAGCTGAAGTACGTGAAGTCTAAGAATAAATTGTTGGATATTGTAACTTGAGCGTGGCTAAAATAATATGCATAGTACATTTCATTTCGTACTATAAATATAGATATAGGTCAATAAATTGAGATTTAAGTTGCTCAATAAATTATTCATATGAAAATATTGTAGGAAATCAAATTTCGTGATTTTTAGATCTTTCTTCTTATTTTTTAAAAACAGTCCAGATTTAATACTACAAAAGTGTCATTTCTGCGCTGTTTTTAAAAATATTTAAAAAATAGCAAGAAAGCTCTAAAAATTACAAAATTTTATTTCCTAGAAGATTTTGATATGAAGAATTTATTGAGCAACTTAAATATCAATTTAATGATCAAATTAAATGTAAATAACCGCATAATACGAAATAAAATGTACTGTGCATGTTATTTTAGCCATGCTCTATATTTATAGAGAAAGAAGCTATAGAGCGATTCAGAGAGAAGAAGAGAGGAGAAAAGAAAGACCGGACAATTTGGTAGGCTACAGCCTACATGGTTAGAAAATCTTAACACATTCGAACAATTTGGGGAGCACGATGTTGTCCCGTAGCATATACTGTTGCTTGGTTATATATCTTATATGTATGCTTCCAAAGGCAGGTATGAATGGGCCCCACTCCATCGCCTCGTTCAACACGTGTTTTTTCTTCCTGCGTTGCGAGTTGCGACCGAATCTTAGCATTTAATTGCCATTAAAAAAATCCTTATTGCCTTTAAAAGCATTTAACTGCCATTAAAGAATCTCAGCATTTGAACTCTTTTTTCATCAATGAAATTGAAATGACAAAAAAATCCTTTCTTTCATCGATCTGAAAACTGAACGACCAAGCAAGTTTAATTACAGAAAATTTTCAGATTAATATATGTTTGAAATTGAATATTTGAAGGTTGTAAAGATAATAATCAGTTAATACCCATAGGATTAGGTGGTCACTTCAGTGATGATTGCAAATGCCTCGTGGCTTGAGCTGGAAACAGATGTTCATATCGATATTTTTCGACATGATATCCGTAACATATCCAGCTTTCATGATTTTTTTTCCTCAATCAGGCAGATTTTTTATTTGGTATCTTTTTTATATTTTTTATTACTTCAGACAAAAGTCAAAACTTGAAATATGATGTAGCTTGTCAAAATAAAAAATTGATCGGAATAAAAGTCATTCTTCAAAAGGCGGTGATACACTGTAACGCGATTTGATACGCAATTGATACACGCGTCCAGTTTTCGCCAAAAATGTCTCCATTTTGTACAGAAATGTCATCTCCAGTTGCTACTTTGTTATATGCAATCGATACACGCGTCGCTATGCATGTTAAACGCGTTGTAATGCATGTTATTCGAGTTCGATTGCGTGTTAATTTATTATGGATTTTCATTTCGTATACATGTGAATTTTGTATGCATAACAACTAGAATAACATGCATACCAATCAAATTTTGTATGCATGTGTTTTAAATTAACATGTACAACAATAGAAAAATGATGTATGATGTTTAAGCTACATTACAATAAAAAAATTACCATAACAATTAGAATAACATGCACAACAACTAAATAAACTGGACATCGGAAGTGATTGCGAGGAGATCGACAACTGGAGCCGTCCAGCGAACGAAAATGTCCAGTCAGTATCGAATCGAGTATCGTTGAAATATTTTCCTTCTTGAAATATGATGCATAGTAGCTTGTCAAATTGTTTATTGTCAATGAATCACCTGTATTACTAAGTCAATGCTGTTTCCAATATAGTTTTCACGAATTCAACAAATACACAAATATTCAGCTATAAACAGAAACATTTGTTACATTTCAACTTTTAGTATGATTTTTATTTTCTTTTTGAAAAAATAGATTAATAAATAGATGGAAATTACTGCAATTAGGACTGTCGACGCAATACCGTTTCGTCGTTTTTTGTTTCATTTCTTGGTAAATGAAAAGAAAAAGAAATAAATTTTCTCTTTTGTCACGAAACAAAATAAAGATAAAACGGTTAACGAAACAAAAAAATTCATTTAGTTTAAAAATTATAGTGCAAATATCACGAAATTTCGTATTTCGTTAGTCTCGTCACAAACGAAATGATTTTTGTAAAACGAAACAATTAACGAAATAAAATTTTGTTCGTAAACTAAACTGAGCTATTTCGTGACCGTTCGTCACGGTGGAAACTCCTAAATACACTCTTATACTCGTCTTTTTGGTAATTGTTCAGAACCTTTCGTTGATTAAAATCTCAAAAATAAAACAAATGTATGAGCCGATATATATGCATGCCATTTTAAAGACTGATATCTAAAACTAAGATAAAAAATAAAATAAAGAGAAACTATAACCTGTTTTAACTGAGCAATGGTAAATAGATCATATTTTTATCACTCCTCAATTTTGCATAATTATCAATTCGCTTTCAGATTATTTATCAAAATTTAATATTTAAAGAGTAAAAAAAAAGCTCATTACAAATTATAATCATAATAATCAAGTCTACATTCTAAAACTACATGTGTTTTTTTTTTATTGTGTGTAGACTTACAACATACCTCATAAATAAATAGAAAAACTTAATAAATTCTTTCTTGAAATAACCCGTCGGAACTTGAACCTCAGACGTCTTTATAAAAATCTTTTGTCATATGACTACACTAATCAGAATTTGACTCTACAACTACATTTAACATTTGTAATCATAACTTTTCTAGTATTATGCAACTGGTCACTCCTGTCTCCGTCTGAAGTCCCCATCTTTGCCTCTAAATAAAATAATTTCTGTGACAAGAAATTACCCTTCAAATTTGACGTAGTGCACAGTTGCACACAATTAGAACTTGAATAGTTGAAAGCAGAACACAACAGTAACCACATGATACATGATTCTACACATACAGACAGATACAGTATGTTGTATAATGCAGTACGCCACAACAATTTCTACGTTAAGCGGATAGGTATCATAGGTTGCATTTTTGCACGTTTAGATAGGGTTATAGGCACTAGGCAGATAGGTGTACCGTCGATATCTACTTTTTTTAATTAGTTTCTGTTCTCAGGCATGCACTCTCTTCTGTTGGAATTTGCATCAGCTGTGGTAGAGACTTGATTATATGAATTCAAATCAGCTGCAACGCTAATTGCAGTGCAGCTGATCTGAATTTCAAAATTATTTAGAGATTCGTGTAAATTAAATTTAAAAAGTACAGATGTTTTCTGAATCGAATCTGAACTGTTTTTTCTTTACAGTATAATAAATTATGAACGTCCGATTTATAATGCGCTGTAGCAGATTTGAGTACCGACTATATGGATGAGAGAGAAGAGAGAATTAAAATAATGAAATTCTAGATAGTTGCAATAATACCTCAATAAAAAAGAAAAATATAGTGGGCAGGAGTGAGTTCCGTTTGAAACATGCATTGCGATGGAGTGGAGTACCTTGATTTTTATTATTTTTCTTTTGTCTAATTTTTTTAATCTCAATATTAAATATTTTGAATAGAAAAATAAAATAAGATTCTTAATTATTATTTATATTTTATATTTATTGCATATAAAATTATGAAATTTGACTACAGTTTAAGGAAAAAAATTCACCATTTGTACCTCACTTTTGCTTTGCAAAAGAAAAAGTTAGTCCTTTGAACTTTATTCATACCAATTTGCTCGTGGAACTTTTATTATCAAATTAAGGTTAAGGAAACAACTTGTTTTAAAAATTCAAGAACTACTTTTTCTGGTTATACCTCTTCGTCTTCACTGGTAACACCAAAGGTTTCACGCAAGATGTCTATGATAATCGATATCTCTTGACTACATATAATAATTATTCAAGATTCACCATCCATCATATTTCCTTATTGGTTTTGAAATAAAACGGTTTGAAGATCTTGCGATTTTCATATTTGTTATAAAATAGTCTTTGGGAGTTCGGAATAAAAATCGATTTGATTCTGAGATCTCCATAGAATCTTGTCGCCCGATTGGTCTTTGGTCTTGAAGATTCTTTTCACGACTTTTTCGAGATTTATTCTTCTAGGCCGAAGAGATCAGTCACACGCCAGAATAGAGTTCTGTCCAGACCCTTATCCTTGCTCAAGTTGTATATAGATAAACACCGAGGGAGCTTCATAACTTTAAAGATTACCAAAACACACACAAATTTAACTATATTTGATGATCAACATTGCATTGATCCCTACATGAAAACCCGGAGAGTTTTGAATCAGACACCAAAACACTCGTCTCAAAATGTAAATATAAAGCAATATGCAATTTCCTTTGGCACCATAAACATCATCATCATGCTGTCTTCAAATGAAGTCATAAGAATTACAACATAACACAGCGAATCTCTTAATCTTAATGATACTCACCTAATCAAATTAAAAACAAGATATTACATCCCACAGAAATACTGAAAAATCAGCACAACTCAATCCCAATCAACACTGCAAACGTTAGACAACCCATCATGGACATATCACAAATGAAATTCTAATGAGAATATATCCTTAAACTAAATTAATCCTAATGACTACATTCTGAGCTCAGGCTGAGGCCAGATTTGACTGCTTGTGGGGCCAGCCCGAGCCACAGCTGAGTCTCCCCATCCTTCTGCAAAGAAGGCTTTTCGGGTGAAGTGGATACTTGGTATGGCACCTTGGCATTAAGCCTGAAGAGGGGGAAAAAAATAGTGAGAAAACTATTTCGTAAAAATATACCAGAAGTTATGAGAGAAAATTTGAAGTTGCTACTTTTCTATATCATCCAAGCGAAGAAATCTTACCGATCCTTTCTCTTCTCAAGAAACCTGTGGAGTGATGCCTTCCTGGCAATGGGCAAATCTGCATTATTATAGAAACCAAAGCACTTAGTCTAAATAACAGATTTAAGATATGTAACTGAATATTAAAATTATGCTTATTTTTAAGAAGAATTAACTACCAGGAACTGACGGGTGAGCAGGCTTTTGAACTGGAGCAGGAGCAGGAACTGGTGCTGGAGTGTTGTTGGTCGGTTCAGTTTGAGGAGCAGCAGTACCTACGCTAGCCATGTTTATCAAGTCTTGTGCCTTCTCAGCGGGGAAATTGTCAAAAACTAGAACTTTGCCCCCATAAAATATTGTCAGTTGACTACTGCCTGACTCGCTGAAAAAAATGTAATATAAAAAAAAATATAAGTAAACCTCAATATGTTGAAAGGTAGAAAAAGTAATGTTGACATCTAACATTTATTAACAAATATTGAATTTTCAAGGGTGTCTAATAAAGGGGTCATGTTTTCCAAAGGGGTTCCTTAGTTCCTATTTCTCATCACCAAATAAATTTGGTTTTCCCCTTTTACTACCTGGTTCTGTTCAAATTAGAAAAACTATTTACTTAATTTTCCATTTCTGTACTCTCTCCTTTAGTCCTTTCGACACAGGTTTCTACTTCAGATCACCAGGTAAACTTAGTTTTTACCATCTAAATAGCATGAATCAGACCAAAACAAGTTACGCAGTTTCTAATTCTGTACTTCCCTACAGGGAAACAATCTTCACTTTTCTGTTGTAGCACAGGTTATTGTGCTTCTTTTTTTATATACAAGAAAAAAGCCATAAAATGTTCTTCTCCAACTAAGCCTCAAGCGGAGAAACAGAAAAATTAATTTTTTAGATAAGTTCCATCAACTTACATGGATTTGGATGAAGGATCGGATGACCCAAAACCAGTTTTTTGTGGAAACAGATCCATTGCGCTTTTCTCCTTTGTCTCAGGCTTCTTCTCCTCACCTAAAAAATCGAAAAACCCTTTCATGTCATATTTTAGACCTAAGTAGCATGGGAATCTTAACACTTTAACCACGATTTCAGAACAAACTAGTTACCTAACAGTTGAAAGTTCCAAAAAAATAAAATCCCAAAAAATACAGAAAATCAGCTCATCATATAAAATTTCTTTTTGAAAAATATCGCACCTTTCGAGTTCTCTAGAGAGCGAGAAGTGATCTCTATGCCCAAATCAGCTACGCCTCCTTTCTGTTTGATGTAATTACTCAATAGATTGCACGCAACAGCGAAGCTCGTTTTCTCTCCCGCTCTAGCCGCCATTTCTCCCCTTTTGAGCCCAAAACCAAAATTCACGCCTCAAATCGATCCTTCCTCTCTCCACCTTCCTCTACACAAATCGATTACGCACAATTTTTCAACAGATCGGAGGAATTTCTCTCTTCTATTCAGCCTTGCTTTATTCTCCCCTCTTTTCTTTGCTTTTGCTTTTTGCTTCTCCGTCTGAGGCCTTGTCTGTGAAGTCATTTATACTTGTCCCTGTTCCTCGACTCTTCTTTTCTTCTTCATTCGTTGCTATTCAACACGTGATTTTTGAGGGAATTTGAATTGAAAAAGAATAATTACTTTCCATTATTTCTTTATGGATGTACCGATGTATATTACCTGTCGTGGCCTCGTGGAGGCAGTACTGCAGTAGTGGTGTACCTCAACGCCGAACCTTCTCTGGGATTTTCTATAGCTATATCATGGAGAGTATAGTGTACGCACTACTTACAAACCTTGTCTAAGATTTGCTATAACAATGTCATGTAGAATTACAGTATACATGTATACATACAGACTACGTCACTACGGTGCAGATAGTGTCGTTGCTATATTGAAACTATTATCAACATAAATTATCATTTATCAGTTAAATTGAATATCGTAAGCAATTATACGCCCTCCCGACTAACAATTCTTAAGTCTCAGTCATTCACTTTTGTCCTTCTAACTAATTTCGCCAAAAAGAGAACCAAAAAAGTCAAAAGCGGATGAAAATAAAAAGTTGGATCGCGGGCACTCTTTCGAATTTTTCCGTCCTTTGCACTATCATGAACGTTTTCATAACTCGTATCTCATACGTAAACTAAGTAAGATGTTTAAATTAATTGAAACATGTGTTCATACTAGTTGTTTCAAATATGTTGTGCACTTGAAAACTTTAACTAATAATGTTCAACACCGAATGAGACGCAAATTAAATAAACAAGGTGTTCAAATTAGTTGAAACATGTGTCCATATTAGTTGTTTCTGGTATGTTGTACACTTGAAAACTATAACTAATAATGTCCATCAGAATATGGCACAAACTAAATAAACAAGGTATTCAGATTAGTTGAAACAAGTATTCATACAAGTTGTTTCAAGTATGATGTGCACTTCAAAACTTTAACTAATAATATTCATCACATAATGTGACGCTGACTAAATAAACAAGGTGTTCAACTAGTTGAAACAAATTGTCCATACTAGATGTTTCGAGTATGTTGTGCACTTGAAAACTGTAACTAATGATGTTAATCACAAAATGGTGCGCAAACTAAATAAATAAGATGTTCAGATTAGTTGAAATATGTGTTTATACTAGTTGTTTCAAGTATGTTGTGTATTTGAAAACTGTAACTAATAGTGTTCATCACAAAATGTGGCACAAACAAAATAAACAAGATGTTCATATTAGTTGAAACATGTGTCCATACTAGCTGTTTCAAGTATGTCGTGTACTTGAAAACTGTAACTAATAATGTTCATCACAGAATGGGCAAATACTAAATAAACAAGGTGTTCAGATTAGTTGAAAGAGATATTCATACTAGTTGTTTCACGTATGTTATGCACTTGAAACATATATGCTATACAAAATAATTTCACTCATAATATTCATCACATAAATTGGCGTTGACTAAATAAAAAATTCTTTAAATTAGTTGAAACATGTGTTTATACTACTAAAATAAGTGTTTATATTAGAATGATATGCTAACGATAACACGTGAATGATATGCTAACGATCGTCGTTTTTTACGTTTCTAACAATCTCTCGTTGAAGAGAAGATAAAAAGAGAAAGAACGAGAAAAGGAAAAAAGGAAGAAAATAGATGCAGTTAGGAGAGAAAGAAATAAATATTTAAAAAATAAGACAAAATAAGAATAAGACAACAAATGAAAGAGAGGCGAGATGAAAGATGAGAGAATCAAAGATTTGTCTTTATATATATATATATATATATATGTATGTATATATATATAAAGAGTAAATCTATCATGTTCTTAGGAGCACAGAGATCTTCCGTGCTCTTAACTAACAAATATATTCCATTATCTTACAATTTCGATTTATCCTGCTCAATAAATTATTCATATTAAGATCTTCTAAAAAATCAATTTTCTAATTGCTCTTTAATTATTTTTTTATATTTTTTAAAATAATTCTGAAGAGTTCATTTTTTAATATGCAAATTCAGTGATTCTAATTTATATCATAATATGCAAATTCTCCTGATTTAACTCTTCTGGCTGATTCTTCTATAGCTCGATTTTTTTTACTTCACCTACCAAAAACATAGAACAAATCATGTTTTGACATATTGATGGAATCATGGATCGAAGTGTATCTTGATTTGGTCGCTAAAGAGAAATAATCCCGCTTCAACACAAAGATGGGTAACAAGATATAAATTGTGCCATGTTCCAGATAACTTACCCCTGTGTTTCGAATTCAGATCATCTAGTGCGTGGCAGGGGCGGTAGATCTGATCCCTTGATTTACATCGAGATTTATAATCTCCTCAATTTATAATATTCAACCTCCAACATCATATCGTGACAGTCGAACCGATACAACACAATAAATTCGAACCTTTGGATCTGTACTACGTAGAAGAAGATCCGAATCCCTCAAGTCTCTATCTATATTTTTATTTTCTTGGATGATCTCGGGGAACACATGCAGATGGAACCGAAATTTTTTTAACTAATAAAAATAATATATTAAATTAAATATATGCAAAAATAGAAAATGAAATTGCAAATCTACTCTCCTCGCTACCAATACTGGCCAGTTTAGTCTATTTTTGAATTTTCCGTTGTTCTTTAAAAAAAATTCTATACTCGCTACCACCACTGGCGAGTATAGCTTTAATGCTCTGCCTTTACTCGCAACCAGGGTTGGTGAGTTTAGGCTTTACCCACTAGCACCGTTGGCGAGTTTAGCGTTTCTCTCATTTCAAATTACTCACAATAGCAAAAACAAACTCTTACATTTTCTATTATTCAGACTGGGCTGTGAGGCATGCAACATCCGTTAGTATGTGGGATAATCCAGAGATTAACTCCGAGACCCGGCCTTATGATTGAGGCACATATATGGAGTACCGTAGATGGTTCCAACGAGAGGGATTATACACGGTATTTATTCGTGGACAGGTA
>CAXKVX010000770.1:0-209427 GCA_964058865.1 Eleocharis quinqueflora
CAAGCAACTCTCTTACAAAAAAAATTACAAAGAGACGTGCCTCGCTGCTGTTCACGTGGGAAACTAAATATCTGTTTCGTGCTTCAAACAAGGTCCGATGCCTACTGGATCTAATAACTCGATTTGGGCTGGGTACCCGATCCAATAAACTATTTTGCTGATTGATGAACGAATTCTGATTTGATACTGATAGAACTACTAGTTCTGACCCGAAAAATTTGTGGAGCGAATTCGATTATGTAACATAAAATATGTTCACAAGTCAGAACTACTTCCAACTCGATCAATTATGGAACAAGACATTTTTCTAATTTTTACCTTAATTTTAATAAAAAGAAACAGAGTCACACAATTATTACTCAGCAGCTACAAAATGTTTTACTCCACAATAATATTACAGAAGCAAATACCAATTACAATGCACTTTAAGAATCAAAATGTTGCATATCATGCTTTCTAAATATATCCAGAACCGAAAAATGGCACTGAAGTAAAAAATTACAAGAATTTAATTACCACATTACAGATTTTAACAAACAGGGTAATCGATTGGGAACGCCTCTAGCGACTCCAATTCTCCTACGCCATCCTCCACCAAGAAAGCCATGGCAAGTCCCCAAGTGATGTGCACATCCAAATGACAATGCATCAACCAAACCCCCGGGTTATCTGCCACGAATCGTATCACTGCCCAGCCATTAACCGGCACGTCAATTGTGTTTCTCATTGGTGGATCAATAAGGTTAAACTGTTCCGTGTCCGTCTTCGGATCAAAATTTCCAAAACCTGATGCTAGTATGTAGAAATCGTAGCCGTGGATGTGAATCGGGTGGTTCTCAGCAGCAACAATGTTGGTGTCTTGGAGCACGAGCTGCACTACGGATCCAAATTTCAGCGGATAGAGCTTGGTGGCCTTGACAGGTTGATATAGTGCCTGACTGATGTTTTGAGCAGTGTAATCAAACTGTATAGGTGGTTTGGCTGGGAAATCAGTGGTGTAAACTCCTTCCATGTCAAACTTGTATGCTTGTAAAAGGGAAGTTTCTGATGGAAGCTGGAAGGAGACATTGTTCATGCTTGCGGCAAATCGGGTCCCATTGGGTCCACCGCACATTTGGAGCTTGGGACAGTTAATTAGCCCAAGACCAACCGTCAAGAAAAGATTTTCATTGACCGGCTCTGGGATGTCAACCTTCGATGGGCTTCTAAGACTCTTGGCAAAGGCGGTGGCAGCGGGAGTATCATTAAATGCTGGTAGTGAGGGGAAAATTGGAGAGAGTCCACCGGGCCCGGGTTTGGTGGTGCAACCACAGTCATACTCCAGAATGGCAGTGGTGGTGGTATTGTCAAAGGCGACACCTTGGGCACTGGCATAAGCACGGACAGCAATATAGTAGGATGCAATCGCTTGGTCCATTGTGACCAGTACATCAGTGGTCTGGCCGGGTGCGATCATGATAACAGATGTGGTGAAGGGTTTCAAATAGGAGGCATCCGCCCCGACAACCGTCATCTTGTGGTTGGCAATGGAAACGAACATCTCGGTGTTCAGAGCTGCATTTATGAACCGGAACAAGGTTGTCTCGCCGGCCTTAACGGGAACGGTTATTGTGTCTGCATATAATTTTTATCTATCAGTTATTACTTGACATTTTACTTTAAACAAGAATATTTGGTACTACTTGACGTATGTATGGCTGAACATTTCTATTCTTTTATGTCTTTTCTTTTGTTTAATTAATTTTCGATGTGTGGTTTACCATCGCAAGAGCAGTTAAAGAGATCGCCAGGTTGGCCATTGATGGTCAAGGCGTCAGAGATATTTGGGGCAGCGCCGGTACGTTGAGCCTCGTTAATGACATCAATTGGATTGGCATTCCACCATTCACCTGCATACATATTTAAATTTATATATATAAATACTACTGTTCATGTATTCATTAATTTCAATTAATAGTTGCTAATAGTATCTCACAATTTCACATGCAACATCATAGCCAAATCGTTTAAGCAACTATCAATGTCATTCCAACTAACAGAAAGAAATAGATAGAAAGAGACCTAATAGGATAGGAACTTCTCTGGAAGGCTTGTCAAAGGGGTATGATTTGTTGCCTCTAGGGTATATGATCAGTGCACCATACACAGTTGCTCTGAGCCAGGAACTGTGTGCATGCCACCACAGAGTGCCTTCCTGTCCCGTGATCGTAAACCTGTACTTGTAGCTCTCTCCCGGCTTGACCGGGCACTGCGTCACAAACTCGGGTCCATCTGCCCAAGCTGTTCTCTTCTGCCTTATCCCATGCCTTCAATTAGAAATAAATTAGATGAAATTTTAAACTGATGAAAATAATTTGAAACCAGGTACCAATGAAGACAGAAATTGCACGCACGTACCAATGAATTGTAACGTTGTATTGTGCTTTGTTAACCACATTGATAACAAGAGTGTCTCCCTCTTTGACCTCGATGGTGGGTCCCGGATACTGCCCGTTCACTGTGATAATGTTGTGTGTATTGCACAGCCTCTTCACTGGTGTTTCTTGAATCTGACCATAGAAATGCATTCAAGAGTAAATTTGCATGCAAGAAACCAAATGATGTACACGTAGCACGTACGCTTAATTATAAACAAAAATATTGATATATATAAATGAGCAACCAAAGTAATATATAATACATACAACAAAGTCATGGTAATGAACTTCTGCATGGGTGTATGAGAAGAGAAGAGATAGTCCTAACAAGAAAGAAAAGAGCCAAGTTTCCATCTTTGAGGTGTTTAGTTCGATCGCAACTACTGGGGAAAGCTAACTAGCTAATTAAGGAGGTGGAAGCTAGCTAATGCAAGTTGTAGTACGAATGAAAGGGAAGGTCTAAGTTTTTATATAGATTTCAAGTAAGAAATACAGATGCATGTTTGTTTATTTATGGGTAGATTAGGGTTGTTTTGATTTAATTGTATTCAAAGAACAAGGATGAAACTTCTTTTTCAAAAGAGGTGTGGCTAGCTAGACTTCTTGAGTCCTCCATTGTTCAACCTCATTGTTAAGTTGGTGCACCCACTTGACTCCTTTTAGCTAGTAATATATACCAGTGGCATGCAATGGCGTCTCTCATTTGAATATTTGATCGTTCTTTGACATGTCATCAACTAATTAATTTTGACAAATGGGCCTCTAATTAACTATAGCTAATCATTTCTTTCTTGTCTATGTATTTATGAAGATTTACATAACTGCATGCAACAAATTGCCAAGATATATGTCAGCAGGCATTTGCATGCTCGTAATGATGAGATATGAAGTTTCATGCCCCATTTAATAATTAAGAAATAAAACATATAAGGAAAGTAATAAAAACTTGCTTCAAATTTTGAAATCATTAATCTTGATATTTTTTCCTCACAGATACTTCCACATAAAATTTCATTTTGAATTCGTTTCGAACAAGACCATAAAATAATGAAATCTAGTAACCGTGATAGATTAATTTTAATGCATTTATTTCCTCACCTATTATGGTCTCGTATTAATTATATAAAACTTCATAATTAACTAACAAATTTTGTTGGGAGCAATCCATCATAGAAAAATAGGATCACCAATTGGATTCAATGTTAATATTCTGAATTAATGTGAAATATATATAGTATATATATACATGAAAACTGATGGTTATGGCCTTAATTGTGGCACGGAATACTAATGTTTAATTAAGAGGTAATGAACTTCCTAAGTTGATAATCATCATTTTTATATCGGATGTAATGAATGCTTTAAATTGTGGCCGCATTTCTCTTAGTAGCTTTAAATTGCCTTTGAAAACTTCTATCTTCTTTGGCTTATAAAAATGATAAATGATATGATCTTATTATTGGATAAATCTAAAATTAGTGTCTTATTGTAGTTATTTTATTTTTGAGAAAAACTTAGATACACCTAGATAGGTGTATCTAAGTTTTTGCCTTTATTTTTTATTAAAAATTGTATTTAGTTCCTATTTTTTTCCGTCACATATTTATTCACATATGCATCTGCGCGCATACAGCTTATAATTATATGATATGTTGTTACTGAACCATGAATATTGAAACCACATCCAAAACATTGCATGCATTTTTGCACGTTTTCTAGTTAGTTTTGTTTAAACATCTCCTCTTAATCTTCTCAAGTAAAATTCTATTATGTTCTTTCAAAAAAAAGTATTGCATGTAATACTGGAAAGAGTAATTATAATATCCTCATCCTCTCATGGGCGGATTCGAGATTTTTCCGTCAGGTAGAGATAAAATCTATAATTTTAAGGAGGAGACAAAATGATGCACATTTAAAAAAAATCAAATTATAATCATATATTTAAAAAAATGGCAAATTGTATTAATTATATACAAGATTATTTTGCAAAATAAAATTCCGGAGGACGGCTACCCCCCAGACCTTACTAGCTCCGCCCATGCATCCTCTCGTCCTCCTTTCTCCACATAACTACAAAAAAAATGACAGTGTAATTAAGCTTCCATCGCTCGTCTCACGCTTCTTTCTCTCTCGCTCTCGTTTCTCCTTTCTCTTCCAAACATGGCGACGAGAAAATACTACATGCCCTCTTTGTTGTGACTCTACATCATTTGTGCTTATTGAAAAATAGAAACTAAATTAGCTGCTTTAAAGGAAACGAGAGGAGATGAGATGATTATGTCGCAGCTTTGGCCTCCGTTTTTTCTCAGTATTTGGATCAATTTCATGTTATTTTTATATAAGAACAAGCAAGTCTTTATATTATAACAAACAAGTTTCTCAAACATGAAAGTCTTAAATTGGAACAATCAAATCTCTATATTCGAACTTGCAAGTCTTTAGATTAGATAAATTAAATCTCTATATTATAATAAACAAGTCTTTATATTGAAACATGCAAGTATTTATATTAGAACAAGCAAGTCTATATTAGTAACTGTACGTCTTAATATTAGAACAAGAAGGTCTCTATATTATAACAAATAAATCTCTATATTAGAAACTGCAAATCTCATTATTGGAACCTGCTATTAGAACATGCAACTCTTTATATCAGAACTTGCAACTCTTTATATTATAACAAGCAAGTCTCTATATTGAAACCTAGAAGTCTTAAATATTTGAAACCTGCAAGTATCAATATTGAAACATGTAAGTCTCTATATGAGAATATTAGAATCAGCAAGTCTCTATATTAGAACCTGCAAGTTTTTATATTAGAGAAAAATTGCAGCAATTTTGCAGCAAAATAGAAAATTGCGCAAAACTGAAAAATTGCAACAAAATTATAACATAAAGACTTGCAGTATTAGAATAAAGACTTGTAGGGGAAGTAGAGCGAATGGAGCATAAGAAGAGAGTGAAGCATTAATATTTTTGTTATGTAGTGAGAGACTGAGGGAGATAGTTAAGGGGGACTGATAGTAATTAAGTCCTATTGAAAAATAGTATATAGCATTTTTTTTTAGTTTCATGTAAATGTAATTTGTCATATAAACACTTAAAGCTTGTTAAATTCAGACTAACAAAAAGTTTTAAATGATTCGACGACTTATATGGCCATATTTAGAACATCTTCAATACACCAATTGAAATTAATTGCTAAATAATAATTGTACAAATTTTAAAAATTAAACAATTCATTCCTACATTAGTACAATCAAAAAAATAATTGAGAATTGAACACTTGACCAATAAGAATTAAATATTTGACCAACTCATCTTCAAAAAAAGAATAGTCATAATTGCTAATTAAATAAGCAATTATTTCTCATAATTGCTAAATAAGCAATAGCCGTACAACCCAACAATTACAAAATAATTGACACATCCGCATAAGCAATTACTGTTGAAAATACTCTTATGAACGCGAATAATAATTTGCACTAACACAAAGTTTAATATCATTCTTGATCACATTTAGTTATGAACTTGAATTTAATTTTGATTTTCTATTTGTTATAATTGTGTTATTTCGTAGAATCATTGTGTGTCGACTTATCCACCAAGACATATGGGCCACGTTGCTTACATTAATTTTTTTATTTTTTGTCCAATTAAGTGTGAACTATATATATGTACCAGTTGCAGGATTAGAAAATGAGAGAGGTAACGCAAATGTTCACTCCTCTTTTCTTTTATTTTCCTCTTTTTTATTTTTTGTAACAAAATATTCAGTGTATTTATCGTACATAAAATGTTTTTATGTTCTTTATTGAAGATAATATTAAATGTTTTTACAGTAAATGTTAATTATTATATTTGGTTTCAAATTTTCATACATTGTCAGGACTACTTAATTAAATAGCTGAGTAATATAAGTTATTATATAGAGCATGGCTAAAATAATATGCATAGTACACCACATAACGTACTATGGGGTCATTTGTATTTAATTTGGTAATTAAATTGATATTTAAGTTGCTCAATAAATTCTTCATATCAAAATCTTGTAGGAAATAAAATTTCGTGATTTTTAGAGCTTTCTTGCTATTTTTTAAATATTTTTAAAAAACAGCCCAGAAATGACACTATTGTAGTATTAAATCTGGACTGTTTTTAAAAAATAGCAAGAAAGCTCTAAAAAATCACGAAATTTTTTTTCCTATAATATTTTCATATGAAGAATTTATTGAGCAACTTAAATCTCAATTTATTAACTTATATCTATATGCATAGTACGTTATGTGGTGTACTATGCATATTATTTTAGCCATGCTCTATTATATATTATATAATTATTTTAGACAATATAAAAAGAAACTGAACTGTCCGATTTGAATCGAACGGTTTAAAGTGGATCTCACTTATTATAAATAACGTGGTTAATTGCTCACCATCACACCATGTATAGTTGTACCTATACAAGCATGTTCAACGTCAGATAAATAAATCGTTGAAATTCATTAGAGAACTATTAATCAATTTTATAAATAATGTGCAGATGCGAGCAGTTTTGAAAAGTGAAAACACACGGAGGTCAATCAAGAGAAATACAAAACAAACCAATCTTTGCCAAACTGGTGTTAAAAGGTCTCTGTTTCTGTTGGGGTCGTTGGATTTGGGTGCATATATACATTGTTCGTAAAGGTCTCTGTTTCTGTTTCTGTGTCTGTTTCTGTTTCTGTTTCTGTAATGGTGCTCTTCATTAATTTGACCACGCAATCAAATTAATATCAGAATGATAATTAAAGTTTGCACAACCAAGTCTAAAGTCTAAAGTTGATCCTTGTTCCCATTTATGATTAATTGATTAGATTGTAGTGTATCTGTAAAGGAAGAAATGCTGTCGTTTATAAAAGTTGAGGTGATGGGAGTTGGCTCAAATCAATTATCCGGTCTTTTAGTTAGTTAAGATATGATTGATGCATATGTTTGTTTCTAGCTAGTTAATTAACTGTCAATTATCTTATCTGCTTATAAGCCAATTATTTCTACATGCTTGCCTTTCAAGTAAGAATGCTAATTTTGACCTATGCATGTTTTCTTTGTTTTCTCCTACATTTTGTTGAAGTAGGTACCGACGCACTTGTAATCTTGTATCTCTTGTTTGATGGAATAAGATATATAATTAGACAGAATAATGTGCTGACAAGGCGTGTAAGAAAAGCGAGTTTACATTTTAAAAGGGAAATATTAGGAGCCCCACCAGTAGATGATCCACCTGCTGACTTGACATGTAATGGACAAGTCCATTTCAATGCAATGGAGAGTGAGGATGCTGATATTGGAAAAGGAAATTTATGAATATGACCAAAAACAGGCCCAATTGACAGTAATGGTCTAAGACACTTTAATACTTTTAAGTTTATTTTTGTTTTTTTTTCCCACGATTTTCTTGTTTTTTTTTTTTCCTTTTTCTGTGGATCCTTCTATCTGTCAAGAAAATTGGAGCTCTACTATTAGTAATGCTCCTAAAATATTTTCTTTTTTCTTTTTTTTAATTTTTTATTCAAGAAAAACTGGTGCACTACTATCAGTAACACCCGATTTTTTTCTTTTTTTTTTATAGAAAACTATAAATAATTTAAAAGAAAATTATTATTGAAATATTTCAGGTGGTATTTTAGTTTATAAGAACTTTGGTTAGGTTTGTCGGGACTGTAATTAGTGTTTTTTATCGTCGCAACATCGAGTTGTAAATATTCGAGTCTATTTCTATCATGTCAAAATTGACTTGCGATCGAAGAACAAGCTATTCAAAATTAATTCTCACGCAAATTCATGATAAAAAATAACTAATTTAAGTTCGCAATGGAGTCAAATTTGAGATGCATTTTTCTCCGATCGCAAATCAAATCTGATACAGCAAAAATACTCGAATATGCACATCTCGGTGGCTTGCGAGTTGCGACTATAAAAAACTAATTACAATCTCGATGAACCTAGACAAAATTAGAAAAAAAAAACTAAGTATAGACCATACTTCACAATTTTTTATAACAAATTATATTCTCGTCGAGACTGTAATTAGTTTTTATCATCGCAAGTCATCAAGATGTACATGTTCGAGTCTATTTTCATTATGTCAAGTTTGATTTGCGATCGGAAGAATGTGCGTCTCAAATTTAACTTCATCGTAAACTTATGTCTTAATTAGTTATTTTTTATCATGAGTTCGCGTCAGAATCAATTTTGAATCACTTATTTCTCTGATCGCAAATCAATCCTAACATGATGAAAATATAGTCGAATATCTACATCTTGATGATTTGTAATGAAAAAAATACTAATTACAGTTCTGGCGAGCGTAACCTTAAATATCTCATGAATAATTTTGTTTTAAAATTATTTATATTTTTCTATGTAAAGAAAAAAATATTATTTTTATTAGGTTAATTCTTGTTTGGTGGAATCATTTAAAAAAATAATTATGTCCCGAGGTTTAGTCCGTCATCTATTTTTATGGATTTATTTGACCAAAACTTTTTAGACCCGTATCCATTATGGGTCCTACTCTGATAGTTTGTTAGCTGTCTAGTGAGTTTGTCATGTTGCTTTGTTGTTTTATTGATGTTGAAAGGTGGAATAGGGTGTTGATATCGGTTTTGTGTGTTTATTGAAATTAAAAAAGGAGGGATAGGGATAGGGAATTAAGGATAGGGAATTAGGGATAGGAATAGGGATAGGGAATTAGGGATAGGAATAGGGATAGGGATAGGGGGTGTAGGGAAATTGTCTTAATAGTAGCGTCGTCCCAATGTTTCTTTACTGACAGTGGGGCCGTAGAAAAATAAAAAAACGCGAGAAAATCATGGAAACAAGAAAAAAATGAAAGAGTCATCTCTTCCAATTCCATTCTCACACTCTAAAAGAAAAGCTTAAATCCTAAACTCTAAACACGAATCTTGAGTTGATGGGTTGGATGGATTTTTTTATAATTTTTTTATCCAACTCTAAACTCTAAATCCTAAAAAAACCCATTAGTCTAAAACAACCCATCAACTCTAAACCCTAAACCCATTAGTCTAAAAAGACTCGTATCCATTCTCGGTCCAAGTTGAGTTGATGGGTTGGATGGGTTTTTTTATAATTTTTTTAATTAATTAATTAATTTATTTATTGTTTTAATTTAATGTGTTATTTTCGGGTTGGGACGGATTTTGGTCGGGTTTCAACGGGTTTCGGCGGGTTTCAGCGGGTTTGGGATAGAATTTGGACGGGTTTTGCACGGGTGTTGACGAGTCGGGTCGGTCCAGGCCGGTCCAATTCCGGGCCGAATTTAACACAAGGTTTTTCCAAAAAAATTGGCCGCAACCCGTATTTGGCCTCCGACTTTTTTTGGACGAGTCCATACGAAATTGCCCTCGAATCGAATCAGACGGGTCACAACCACGAATTTCCCGAACCGGATCGAACTAATACGGATATTTTTCAAATCCTAGTTTGCTATTTGTAGAGCGTTTAACGCGTGTTAATTAAATTCTTGTACCTACTACTATTTCATCAGTGTGGGCCTTCTTTCACTTGTATACTGTTTTATTTTCTTTCATTTGCTGGGCCTTCTTTAACCTAGAAATGATTTATTTTTCTCAAGTAGGTAAATTATTTATGTCTATCATTCTTTTCAGAAAATAAATCTTATTTACACAGTTAATTGGATCTCAATTGATACATCATACATCCAGTGTAATCTCTATCGCCAGCATTACATTCAAAATAGAATTTAATTAACTAAGCTCGTGGAATTGTAATTTTCTTCCTTTTGAATTCTTGATATGTAAGTATTAAAACTTTCAAACTTTTACCTAAGAAATCGACCATTGATTGTGACAACTTGCTCTTCAATTTTTCTTTTCTTTTTTGGTTCGTCTATGTGAACTATAGCATGACTAAATATATAACTTAACTTTACATATCTTTACCACTTAATTAATAATAGTTGAAAAAAAAATGAGAGATATGCTAAATCAACAGAATGGTTTTATCATATTATTTTATGACATAATGATGCAGAATTTGTTTATTAAGTCAAAGTCATGAATACAAGAAAAGCTGGGGGCACCGTCACGGCTCCAATATTCCCCAATGAGGAGAAGCCAAGCAAGCAAAACCACGTTTTCTTTATTTCTCATCTTAAATATTTAATTAAGAAAATCATGAGATCTTATTTCTAAGTCCTACCGTTTACCGTTTCCTTTCTGATATACTTTTAGATTTGGATAATGTTCCGTAAATATCAATATCGATCTTATTATACTTATTTAGTTGAGTTATAATGCATATTATTTAAGTTATTATGTATGTTATTTTTGTACTGAAAAAAATTATTATACATGTTAACAAAATAATGTGTATAATAACTTAAATAACATACATAACTATTACAGTACAAAAAAGTAATATGCATACTTATTTCAGTACAAAAAAATAACATGCATGATAACTCAAATAATGTGCATAATAACTCAACTAAATATGCATAATAACATTGATATTATTAGTCGGTATCAATATTGATATTTATATTGATATTTATGTACCAGCTTCCTTTAAATCTTCCTTGGCTTGCTACTCTCGGATGGTCAGATGTATCCGAATTCCTAAGCAAAAGCAGCTAACAATTTTACTTGAAATTATAATTCGATTCTTTTGCAATTACAATTCGGTTTCTTTTATCTGATATCAGATATTCGAATTCAGATCTTTTTAAGTACATGTATGAATATTTTTTTATCGAATACAAATATGAATATAATTTTGAATTTTGAATCAAATATACATACGAATCCGAATAATTATCTGGATTCAAAATTTGAATATCCGCGACATTAATTACTTATATAATTACTTATACATTAATTAATTAAATAGAAGATGGCTCGTTTTTTTTCAATATCCGTGTCATAAGCCCAGGTTGCCTTTGAAATGGTGGCTTAACTTCTTTCCTCATCCATGATTTGTTAAGGTAAATAACAAAATAACTCTCTTTTTCTCACGACTGTACAGACAATCGTAATTTATAATTCTTACCACAAATCAGAAAAGAGATAAATTAATATCAGAAAATTGCACATTTGTTTCATAGCACATCATAAACTAATGCAGCTATGAACTTGTACGGTCATGCATGTAAATAGTAGCAGATTCAAGATTTTGATCAGAACGAACATGACACAATTACATATAAAAATGTAAAAAATATAAATTTTATTCAAAATGTTGAATACCATAAAAAAAATAGTATGTCTTACACATTAAAAAACAAACGTAGATAAAATATAATAGCACCTAAAAAATAAAATCAAGTCGTTGATGCTAAATCGAGCCGGCCTCTACGAATCTTCATATTTTGAAATATTTGCATAATTTTTTCATTATCTACATTCTTGAATAAATTCCTCTCAATATGACTGCACGATTCATTTCTATGTTTAAACTTCTTCCGGTTGAAATCTCTTCATTGAAATAGTTTCCACAACTTTAATTTGCTGCCTCTCACATAATTGATCAAGCCTTTTATAAAATGCGCCAACAACATTGCGGATGCTATTAACCTTTTGAAAGAATTAACAAATCCTTTAATGATTCTTAACCATCAGAACAAGAGTTAGTTGAAGTTGATGTGCAAAACAATGCACATAGAATGCATACACATTTTCTCAAAAAATCAACATTTTGAGACCATTGAACTCTCTAGTCTCCTCGCATATTACTAGCATCATCATACCCTTGATCATGTAACCTTGAAATTATTTGATCATATTTTCCAAATAAATCAACAAGTCCCGCTTTCAATTGGAGGGGTGTGATTTCAGGAACATTAATGATATTAAGAAATCGTTCGACAACATAATCTATTGTGTTCACAAATCAAATCGCAACTAACATTCGCTCTTTGACTGAGACATTCCTGGACTCATCAACCATCACAGAAAACAATCCATCCCCAAGCTCAGCAATTACCTCCTTAATTGTCTCTTCTGCACAAGCATTCACTATATCATTTTGAATGATAGGTACAACCAACTTTCGATTTTGAGGAGTGTCCAGAATCACATTATTTTTATTTAAATTATGATCACCTAAGAATCTCAAAAGCTCAAGAAAATTGTTTTGGATGATTATGATTCCGAGGAAGAAGCCTCTTCTTAAGGCCTGAAGGTCTCATGAGTTCGTGCTCGGGGACCTCCTCAAGTACCTCTACCCTATCGAAAGTACTCACAGGTAGATCGAGGTGAGCATCAGTGTCTGTAGATCGATTTGCTGTATTCGAAGGCCCCTTGAGGTCTTCATTATCTGACCAGCTCCATCCCTCTCTGAGTTCGAGAGACTCTGCTCTCTCTTTTTCTGGAATAGACATCGCGATCCGAAAATAGCTCTCCCCGGAATAGCCATCTTGATCCATAAATAGCCATCCGATAGGATCACTCCTAGCAATGACGGTTACAACACGTCGCACACGTCTTAATAACTACCCATGATTGGCAGAACAATCAACCGACAATATTGAAATATAAATACCCCCCAGAACATAGAGGGGGCATCATCGAGTTCAAGGGCACAAAGCCAAACACTGCCAAAAGACTAAGCTATCAGAGAAACATGCAGTTAAATGCATCGTTTAATTGTCTTCCACCCAACTTATTTCACCCCAAAAACACTTACGAACTGTCTTCCAGATAGGCCGTATCAAGGTCAAAATTTTAACTATGAATAGTCCACTGAAGAATCCATGGTAGGGTACAATTTCTAATTCTTATTGAACTTGTGCGAAAATTCAAAATTCAGAGTCGAATACTTGCCCTATCATGTGACACTATAGCTTCGTCGGTGCACATAAATGAGTCAAGTTGTAAAATTCAGATAGAGTGAAAGAAGAAATATCTGTTATATTTAATTATCTGAATTATATATACATTCATATTTCTTATCCAATTCAATTTATATTAAATTATTCGATTTGTATTCGTATTTTTTGAATCCCAATATGTGTTCGTATGTTTGTGTCTCAAAAAATAATAACGAACGTGTACACGATATCTGTCCGTATGCATATCCCATCCGCCGAAAATTTTAATAATAAACAAAATAAAATAGAAAAAGATTAAAATAGGAAAATTTTTTTTACCAAAGTGGGAAAATCGGGATATAAGATTCCGGTTCCCTACCGTAATCTAAGATTCGATTCCGTTAAAATTGAAATCATGTCACTGGAGAGTGGAGAGGTGCATAATTTTTTAATAGTTAAAATATTAATATTTTAATTGATGAGTTTTATATTTAGATAAGTTTTTGTAACGAATTCGACTGCGTTCGTCGAAACTATAACTAAATTTTTTTAACGTCGCAAATCATCGAGCTATAGATAACATAACATAACATAACATAGATAACACATATGAACCTGACTGTTATAAAATATGGTTATTGCTGCAAAAGATTTGAATTAAAAGTCATAAATACTATTTTTATTTTCCTAAGGTCAATCATGAAAAAAAATCAACTTTTGAACGTTGAAAACTTTATTAATTAAAATATTAATAATTTAATACAAGAGTTGGATTCTATTTAGGTAAGTTTTTGTAACGACTTTGACTGTGCTTGTCGAGACTGTAATTAGTTTTTTTATCGTCGCAAGTCATCAAGCTGTAAATGTCGGAGTCTACTTCCACCGCATTAAGTCTGATTTGCGATCGGAGAAAAGAGATTCAAAATTGATTCTGACACAAACACATGATAAAAAATTACAAATTAAGGCATAAGTTGATAGTGGAGCCAAATTTTAGATGCACGTTTCTCCGATCGTAAATCGGACTCAACATGGTGGAAGTAGACTCGAATATCTACAATTCGATGGTTTGCGACGATAAAAAAAGTATCAATTATGATTCCCAAGAGCGTAGTCGAAGTTTGTAGAAAAAAATGTCAATCACACTTAATATTTTTTTTGTAACAAGTTCAGCTGCTCTCGTCGGGATCATAATTAGTCTTTTTTTATCGTCGTAAGACATCAAGCTGTTGATATTCGAATCTACTTTCATCACGTCGAGTCTGTTTTGCGATCGGAGAAATAAGCAATTCAAAATTGAATCTGACACAACTCATGATAAAAAAAAGACTAATTAAGATATAAGTTCAAGATGGAGCAAAAATTGAGTTGCACGTTCCTCCGATCGTAAATCAGACTCAATGTGGTGGAAGTAGACTCAGTTATCTACAGCTCAATGATTTGCGACATTAAAAAAAATTTAGTTATAATTTCGACGAACGCAGTCGAATTCGTTACAAAAACTTACATAAATATAACCCAACTCATCAATTAAAATATTAATATTTTTATTATTAAAAAAATATGCACCTCTCCAGCGACATGAATTCAATTTTAATGGAACCGGAATTTTAGATCCGATTTTCCCACTTTGATAAAAAAAAAAAAATACCTATTTTAATCTTTTTCTATTTTATTTTGTTTATTATTAAAATTTTCGGCCCATCCGTTGCACCCCTACACGTATGAGTATGACAATTGACAAGCTTGGAAAATACGATTGATCTTTGCACTTGATTGTATCGGATTGTATATCCTACGCTGAGCCGCGGTTCAACCTACCGAACAGTCCGAACTCGTCTTTCTCTCCGATCACGCCATCCGTCAAAAACCCTGTTTGATTTCGTTTCTTCTCTTTACTCCGACAAGTCGACATGATGGCAGCTGAGTCGCCTCTCAGCCTTTCGCCATCACCAGCTGGAGAAGATCTCGAAACCCTAAACCTAGACGACGACGAAGAACAACAAACTAGTACCTCATCTTCATTCGCCCCTCGATTAATCTCCTCATCTCGTTCCGAGCTCAACGGCGGAGATCCCCTCCTCAATCCACCTCTGTCCCCTTCTCCGCCTTCGTCTCCTAATCCATCCACGGGAACCTTCTCTCCTCCGCCTTCCTCCTCCACACTATTCACGCCACAGAAGATCCAGAACGGCGGGTCAGAACGCCGTGGGCTTGACTTTACGCGGATCTCAGTTTCAGACCCGATAAAGGAGATTAACCCGAACCCGTCTCTGGCTGGTTCGAGCACCTTTGTCAGTTACCTGATTACAGCTAAGTCCTTCAATGATGGGAAAGAATATCATGTGAGACGGCGGTTCCGTGATGTTGTCACGCTAGCAGATCGTTTAGCGGAGTCTTATCGGGGATATTTCATACCCGCTAGGCCTGACAAGAGCGTGGTGGAAAGCCAGGTTTTTGCAATTATTATCTTTTTGAAACTCATTTACTTGAATATTATGGCAGTGTTAGTTGTTTGAAAAAGATTGTATTTGAGTCCGAATTGAGCATTTATGTAATGAATAATACATAATGCAGCTTATGCTACAATCAAGGATTGTATGAAACATGGCTTAATAGTAACATATTTGCCCCAGTGAAATTAGAAACTGCAAGGTTTATGTCATGCTGAAATTTAGAGCACACTACTGTATTCAATGAATTCTGAACGAACAGTAAATCTGACGTTTTCATATCGTAAAGGCTGAAAAGTATGGTTAATATATCCATAGTCATTGACATTGTGCTCATATCAATTCAAATTATACACAGAAAGTGTATTGAAACTTAGAACTTGATTTAGGTGATGCAAAGGCATGAATTTGTGGAGCAGCGGCGAGCCGCACTGGAGAAGTACCTGCGTCGACTCACAACTCACCCTGTTGTTGGCCGCAGTGAGGAGCTTCGCACCTTCTTACGGGCCCCAGCCTTCTCTCATTCCCAAACTGACTATGAGGTGGATTCAGAAGATGGCTTGCCAGTGCCAAGTCGGCCCCAGGTAGTAAGAGATGGTTTGGTAGGGAGTGTGCCAGTGAAAGGCGGTAGGGACTTTTTTGGGATGTTCAGTAATATTAAGCAGACAGTGGTTAATGGGTGGGGAGGAAGTGGATCAGTGGCTGGATCCTGGGTACTGGAGGAGGATAAGGATTTCTTGGTGAAGAAGGCCAAGGTTCTTGACTTGGCACAACAGCTGACCACTATCTCTCAGCAGGTTCGGATCAATGCTTATTTATGAATTATTAATCTTACTTCTGGATATTGTGGTAATTTTTGTAGTCAAATACTGTCCAACTGGATCGAGATGTTGTGAATAAATCCAGCTAAATTTACTGAAAACTGTTACCAGTGTGAAACCTGCAACTCGAAACACGTCTTGAAACTGTTACCGGTGTGCAACCTACGTCTTGAAACACAAAAGATTTTGGACAACAAAAGAGAGTAACACCCATCAGATTATGGAAGAAATTAATATATCACGCTCACTACAGATACCGTCTGGTATTCTACCGTCTCCTGATAGTCAGCTGTTGAAAGTTTGGCATTGCATGTATATTATTATTTTTTAATTGGTTTTGTGCCCTTCTTCTTTCTAAATACATAAACTTGAGCCAAGTAAGCCTAACACTGGTTTACTTGAATAGGCTGAAGCATTTGTGAAAGCACAACAAGACATGGGGGAGACGCTGGGGGAAATGGGCATGACCTTTATCAAGCTATCAAAATTTGAAACTGAACAATCAAAATGGGAATCTCAGACCTTACGTGCTGATTTAACCAGACACTTTGCACTCACTGCTGTGAAGGTCAGCCGGCTTCAGCGAGCCCTCAATTCGCAAACCGTCACACATCTGGTACTTGAAATCTTGTTTGCACTCGATTTAAAAAGTATTTTTGTTGTTGTCAAGAGTGTTGTAACAATGAGTCTGTATCTGCTGTTATTCAAGGGGTAACAGGACCCTGTTATCCCTCTCAACTAACCCTGTTTTTTGATATTGAGAACTGTTAGATGAGTTTTAAACAGTCCAAATCGAGAGGATAACAGGGAAAACTGTGAAAAGAAAAACAGCGGATTTCATTCCTGTTACAATGCCCTCATTTCCCAAACTCTTCAAGAATGAACCTTATCAATAGTATTGAGATTGTCAATTATTTGGTCCTTTTATTGAGAAAATAGTCTTTTCTGCCGTGTAATTGTTTGTGGTAAATTTCTGGTAAGGTAATCTAGTGAACAGGTTATACAATCTAGTTACTGTTATATTGACCAGGTTCTATTTGATGCTTTTACTTTCTTTTAGGATACGCTGCATGAATATTTGGAACTGATGATCCCAATCAATAATGCATTTTCGGATCGTGCAAATGCTTTGAATACTGTGCAAACTCTCTCAGCAGATATAGTGTCCGTGACTGCAAGGTTGAATAAACTTGAGGCTGCGTCAGTAAAAGTATTCGGCCAGGACAAGACAAAAAGTGCTAAAATAGAGGAACTGAGGGAGACTATAAGACTCACTGAAGATGCAAAAAACAATGCTATTAGACAATATGAGCGCATCAAGGTTACTTGATCTTATAATGTATACTAATGCACATGTTTTGCTGCTCTTGTTCTATGGCTTACTTTTTATTTGGCATCATACAGGAAAACAACAAATCTGAACTGCAAAGAATTGAGAAGGAGAGGCGAGGTGAATTTGTGACCATGTTGAAGGGATTTGTAAATAGTCAGGTAGTAAACACGTGAAAATAAGGAGCCGATGATGCTCTGGATTTTTCTGTTGATAAACCATTCTAATATTTTTATACGTAATTAAAGGAAATTTTCTTTTTGACAACTGCAGGTTGTGTATTCACAGAGGATGCAAGTTGAGTGGGAAAAGCTGGCAGAAGAAACCAAACAGTATGTGAGACCAGGTCATTAAAGACTTGGTGTGTATACATAGAGATAATTTTCTCTCCCATTTGTTCATGTTCTAAAGTTACATGATAATAAATGCTGCCCTTCATAGCTTTCTGTTTGTGGATGTTGAGTGTAATCTGCGTTCTATTTTTATATTACCTTTTTATATCGAAAAGTTGCGTTTCTGTACAATTTTCTGAAAATCTTAGCAAACTTTCAATTGGAACAATAAAAAAAAATGTCAAGTCATCTTGGTTGGAAGCACCTGATAAACATAAAATATTGGAAACTATTAATTCTCTGCCTAATTGTTAGGACTATGATGTAATTTAGTGTTTTGTAATTATATGATAGTACAAGGGTAGATTAGTAAAATAGACTCACACTGATAAATAGGGATTATGATGTATATCTGTAGTTCAGTTCAATCAATTGATTAGTTCACAAATCATCTTTTCCAATTGTCTTTCTCTCTTTTATCTTACATGGTATCAGAGCCATCTAAAGCTCACTAGCTAATCAAGATCCTTCAATGGCGACCCCTCCCTCTTCTCACACCGATCCCCTTGCCAATTCTAATGGTGATGTTCCTCGATCTTTTCCCAGCAACACCTCTCTTCTTCCAACTCCGATGGAATCAATCATCTCCATTAACCTTCCAATTGCTCTTAAGCTCACCGAGTCTAATTATCTCTCCTGGAAATCTCAAGCTCTTCCAACACTTCAGGCTTACGATCTTGAACGATTCTTGGATTTTCCTCCACCAGATCAAACTTTCTGCAATGCTGATGGTCAAATTGTTGTCAATCTTGCTTATTTGACCTGGCGCAAACAAGATAAGTTCATTCTTGCCTGGTTACGATCTTCTTTGTCTGAACCACTTCTGGTGCATGTTCTCAACACTACAACTTCAAGAGAATTTTGGTTAACCTTGCAAGAATACTTTGCCTCAACTTCACGGTCTCGATTAACTGATCTGAAACGCCAACTTCAAAATGCCAAGAAAGGGGACTCCAGTTGTTCTGAATTTCTTCTTCGACTAAAAAGAATTGCTGATGAGTTAAGCTTCATAGGAGCACCACTGACGGAGGATGAAATGATAATAGCGGTAATCAATGGTCTTGGAAGTGAATATAACTCAGTCATGACATCGGTGTATGCAGCACGTTGCTCAGGCCGTTTCTCCCTCTCTGATTTGAGAAATCTTTTACTGAGTACATAATCAGTGCTCAAAAGCCAAATCACAGAATCTTCAACAGCCTTTCTTGCTGGTAAAGGTGTCAATCGTTTTAAAACCAACTACAACAACCGATCTAATTCTACTCAGTCCCAGTTTTCCCAACATCCTGGTAATTCCTCTCAGCCTTCTAGCTCTCGTCCTCAGTGCCAGATTTGTGCCAAAATTGGCCACACTGCAATACTGTGCTATAGGAGATATGACAAGTGTGCCGAGTGGAAACCTCAGCCTAAGTACAGAGCCTACAATGCTCAGGCTACTTCTTCCGACACCTCCAATCAAGACTCAGCAACATGGATAATTGATTCCGGAGCCACCAATCATGTTACAAACGACTTGAACAATCTTTCTTCCTACTTCACATACACAGGACCGGATAAACTTCAAATTGGAAATGGTACAAGCTTATTTATATCTCATGTTGGCACTTGTACTCTATCTTTCTCTAATTTCAACATAAACTTGAAAAATGTATTATATGTCCCTGACTTCAATACTAAATTGATTAGTTTATCCAAATTGCTTAGTGATAATCCTTCCCTCATTATGACCTTTTCTTCTAATCTTTGTTGTCTAAAGGATTTCCACACCAAGATTCCCCTCCTAGAAACAACTAGCACCAATGGTTTGTATTCAATCAAGTTGCAACAATCAAGATCCATTCTTGACTCTTCTTCCCGAAAGTTTACTACCTTCTCATTAGACTTCACAACCTCTACTCCGCAAGTTTTTCTTGGTGCTCGCACTACAACTGGCATTTGGCATGCTCGATTAGGCCACCCCTCTACCACTACTACCATAAGACTAATCAATTCTCATAGATTACCATGTATTAGGAATAAATTGACTTTTTGCCAAGACTGTATCAAAGCAAAGGCACATATTTTGCCCTTTTCAAATTCCAATTCTGTTTCTTCTTCTCCTCTACAAATTGTGCATTCGGATGTTTGGGGTCCATCTCCCGTTGTATCATCACTTGGTTTCAAGTATTATGTCACGTTTATAGATGATTTTTCGCATTATTGTTGGATTTATTTTCTCAAACAAAAGAGTGAAATTCCTCAGATATTTGCTTCCTGGAAATCTCAAGTTGAAAATATTCTTAGCACTTCTGTTAAAACTCTTAGAACTGACGGTGGTACAGAGTACAAACCGATAGCAAAACAATTCCCTAAGCTTATACATGAAATCTCTTGCCCGTATACCCCTCAACAAAATGGGGTTGCGGAGCGTAAGCATCGTCACATCATAGAACTTTCTTTGGCTACTATGTCCTATGGTTCAATTCCTCAAAGATACTGGGATGAGGTGTTCTCTAGTATAGTTCACCTGATTAATCGCCTCCCCTCCAACAAAATTATTCCATATAAATTACTATTTCATAAAGACCCTGATTATGAAAGCCTAAGGGTTCTAGGATGCCTTTGTTTTCCATATACTCGGCCATATAACCAAAATAAACTAGAGCTTCGAGCTAAACCATGCATTTTTCTAGGATATGCCAAATCACAAAAAGGGTATAGATGTCTTGATTTATCTACTAATAAAATATTTATTTCTCGAAATGTTTATTTCGATGAGAGTGCTTTTCCTTTTAAAGATAAACCAGAGAAAGAGACAGTCGATTACTTGGACAATTTTCATTCTGTCCCATTAACTCTGTTACGAGTTGAGCCTTCAGTGTCTCTGCCTTCTTCCAACACAGCCGATTCCCTCCAATACTCTAAACTAAAATACAGCTGATCCTGACCCTTCATCCACTAGTCCATCTACTCTAGCCGTTGATCATCTTACATCCAACCCAGTCCACACAACCCAGCATTTACATCATACACAGCCCATTCGAGTTTATACTAGACGAGGCCCATCTACAGCCCAACATAACACTATCCCAGCTCCTCTTTCCTCCAACGGTAACCAATTTTTAAATGATCCATCTTCCTCCATCAATCCAGCAATTCCTCCAACATCTTCTGACATTCAACCAGACAACACAAATTCTCAAAATACTCATTCCATGGTGACTAGAACCCGTGACCAGACACGTAAACAAAGATCATTTCCTGATTATGTTGCTCACCATGTCAGCACACTTTCAGAACCAACAACTCATACACAGGCAGTAAAAAGTCCAGAATGGCGTAAAGCCATGGCTGAAGAGCTTAATGCTCTTGCAAAGAATAAAACATGGACTCTAGTTCCCCCTCCCTTAGACCAGAAGGTAATTGGGTCCAAATGGGTGTTTAAGATCAAGAGAAAGGCCCATGGTGAGATTGAACGATACACGGCTCGGTTAGTAGCGAAAGGCTTCAATCAAGAAGAAGGCGTGGATTATTTCGAGACCTACAGTCCTGTTATTCGTGCTACCACTATCAGGGTGATACTCTCTCTTGCTGTTTCATCTAATTGGCAAATTAAACAGTTAGACGTTTCTAATGCTTTTCTTAATGGTGATTTAGCTGAAAAAGTATATATGCAACAGCCACCAGGTTTCTCTGACCCAACCCATCTAAACCATGTTTGTTTACTACAAAAGTCTCTTTATGGATTAAAACAGGCACCACGGCAATGGTTTCAAAAATTAAGTGACACATTGGTCACCTTTGGGTTTAAGCCATCAAATTATGATCCTTCTTTATTTTTGGGACATTTTAACCATCATATTGTTTTAGTTCTTGTTTACGTCGATGATATCATTGTTACAGGGAGTGATTCAAACTTGGTACAACAGATTATTGCACAATTGGAATCGCATTTTGCAATTAGAAACCTTGGAGATATACACTTCTTTCTAGGAATTGAGGTGAACTACAACAACAGAGGACTGTGCCTCTCTCAAACAAAGTATCTCACCAATCTGCTCAAACGCACAAACATGATTGATTGCAAGCCTGTCAGCTCTCCAATGGCATCTGGCACCAGTTTAACTCAAGGAGGAAGCCCCTATTGTGAAGATCCACACTTATACAGGAGTGTCATTGGTGCATTACAATACGCGACGTTTACACAACCTGACATTGCGTTCTGTGTTAACAAAGTTTCACAGTTCATGCAATCGCCCACTGAAACACATTGGGTTGCTGTGAAACGTATACTTCGTTATTTACCTGGCACCTTACAATATGGATTACTCATTAAAAACAGCTCAGATAATCAAATCCATGGATACAGTGACGCCGATTGGGCTGGGAGTGCAGATAACCGCCGTTCCACCTCGGGTTACTGTGTTTTCCTTGGAAGAAATCTTGTTTCTTGGTCAGCTAAGAAGCAACCAACTGTTGCTCGCTCAAGCACCGAAGCTGAGTATAGGAGCCTTGCCTTGACTTGCCAGGAAATAATGTGGTTAGAGTATTTGTTGAACGAAATTAGAACTCCTCTTTCATCTTCTCCGACACTATGGTGCGACAATATTGGAGCCACATTCTTGGCCTCAAATCCTCAATTTCATGCTAGGACTAAGCATGTGGAAATAGATTACCATTTTATTAGGGAGAGGATCTCATCTAACAAGCTTCGAGTTCGTTACTTATGTTCCAATGACCAACTGGGAGATGCTATGACAAAGCCGTTATCTTTACCACGTTTTGAATTTCTTAGAAACAAGCTTAATGTTCATGATGTAACATTAGCTTGAGGGGGTATGTTAGGACTATGATGTAATTCATTGTTTTGTAATTATATGATAGTACAAGAGTAGATTAGTAAAATAGACTCACACTGATAAATAGGGATTATGATGTATTTCTGTAGTTCAGTTCAATCAATTGATTAGCTCACAAATCATCTCTTCCAATTGTCTTTCTCTCTTTTATCTTACACTAATGTACCACTGAAGTTAGATCATCAGTTTATGTATAAAAAGTTGTTGCAATTGAATTTAGGTTCTCTTCCAGCTTCAACCGGCCCCATAAAATCAACACTGTTGGAAACTTGGATACATACTTTTATTTTGTCACATGCTTCTGATCCGTTCTACGTGTTTGCTTTTTTAACACACTGCCAGGATAAGTCCATAACTCTTTGGGTGGTAATGGGGTTTCTGAACATCCTATGGGCTAGAGAACAGAGAAAAAATCTGGTTTGTACGAATTCCGTGTAAAGTGTGTAAACAAAAATATATACACTTTGTTAAAACAATTAGTTCTTTTCAGACTGTTTTGACCGGACACTTTGCAAAGCGAAAGTGGCTCCAAGCCTCCAACGACATTTAGCTGATCTCAAATTTTTTAAGGATAATATGTTTCTTGGATGAGAATCATTCAAATAAAAGGGCTATGGTTTAATAAATCAGAAACATATTTGCAAAAATTGAAGTCAAAATTGTACTATGCATCTCTCAAATGAGACAGCATTAATGGAGACTACTGTGTTTAATGTAATATCAATTTAAGATGTATCCTAGTACTGCATTTGGTATATAACTTTATTGTTTCGAAATCTAAAGCCTAACATATTTATGCTTCTTAGCTTTATTGCCTAAAAGTTATACTAATCTTAAACTGGATAAGTTGAGAATTGTGCGTTAAGCTGATATATGGAACTGAAAAGCTGGTGTAAAAAAAAGGTTCTGTTTGAGAGGTGCGTTAATTTTGTGAAAAAACTGAAGACGTTACGTTATTCATCTCCTGTAAAATCAAATTGAAGTCACAAGAATGAACTCTAAAAAAATTAGAACTGATCCAAGCCCAATTAACTAACATCTCAGCATTTGCTAAATTCCACTGGTACAAAACAGGAAGGTGGTAACCAGTGACGTTAGTGACATACTGCTATGTGATGTGTTTGAAACAGAATTCATTAATGAACGACCCGAGTTTCTGAAGCATCTCCACTAGTTAGTCATGTATGCATCCCAATCCATTGCAGAAGGCATCAGACACAATGCTTCCAATGCATCCAGTTTAAGTTCATATTTGACACTAGCACTCGTATAAAGCATGATATGGCATCTGGTGAAAGCCAAATCTTGAAGCTAGCAGCATAGAAAAACACATTCACCTTGTGTCATTTCCACTCAAGCTACTCCTCCCTATATAGACATAGTACATGAGAAGTTCAATTCCCATCCCTTTCCAGGATCCATCACCAGAAGCATGCAACTTCTTGTGCAAGGGCACCCTTGAGCTTTCATGCCATTTCCACATATGTTATTTCTCTTCAAAGCAACCTTGCTGAAGTCAAATGGATAACATACCTGATAATGTCAGAAGGTTGTGGGGTTTTGCTGTGAATACAGGAACCATTGCAGATGATGTACCATAGAATCCACATAGGTTCTTGAAACCATAGCTGAAATTTCTCTTAGCAAAATAGAAAGGTAAGCTCAAGAATTCCAGGCGCTCGCTTGAAATGTTGTCAGTATGCATGAAGGCCAGGAAGCACCTGTCCAGAATGAGCAAGCCAAGAGTGCAGGATTGTATGGACAGAAAAATGATACTGGCACCGGATAAACGACACTTGTTGGAGGTTTGGAGCAGCTTGAGCAAACATCTTCCAGGGCAAGCCCTTTACATAGACTTGCAGGATTTCCGAATTTCAGAAGGTTTACAAAGTACAGTCATCAAGCACATGACTAATGGGATACATAGGTTGATTGTGTTTTTATTTCATAGACTATCATAATTTTAATTCTATAAAATCATAAAAACAAAATAGTACAGCTACATACTTGGAAAATAATTCACTATTCAATTTATGGCCTATTGTTCTTAACACAACCAAAACTTCATACTTTCCTAAACAAAAACCAAATACTCAGAACAAAATATGAATTTCCCTGCATTGTCTCAAGACCGTAATAAATCTTAAAATACAATCACACCAGCCCTAAACCAAAGAATCAGTTTTTCCTTGTCTGCTGACTTCAAAACAAAATAATAAAATACTCTACCCAATTTAGATCCGGCCTGTTGATCCGCCGCCACCAAGGAAAGAGAGCAATCCCCCGGTAGCACCACCGGTAGCAGTATCAACTTCATCAAGAAACAAATCCTCTGGCATTCGAAACGCCCCATGGAGGCACACTAATGCTGACCCCATCAAAAGAGCAGAAATGATCAAAGATCCAACGGACGTAAGAAAAACTACAAGAAATGACATAACCGCAAGCCCGAGAAGAGTCTCCCGATCGGAGAAGGTGCGGCCAAAGAGAAGGAGAGGTGGATCTGACGGCCTCAAGATGTACAGGAAGCACCAGGCCGCAAGGAGGGCTAGGAGCACAGCCAGAGAAATCGGGTGGGTGAGGAGCGAGGCGGCGAGGCACAGCGCTATGATGGCGGCGTAGTTGACTCGGAAGTAACCGAGGTTCTTGCGGATGCGCGAGGTGGCGTCGGAGAGGGAGTCGGGGCGGGAGAAGGCGGTGCGATCGAAGAGCTCCGATAAGGGGCGGCGGTCGGAGAGGGATCGCTGGATCGAATCAAGGAAGCGCGAGATGAAGAGGCGGATACCTGGCGTGGTGGTCGGATCGGTGGTGGAAGGGGATTGCGAGGTGGGAGTTGGGCTGGAGATCGGCAGCAAAGGGGGGTTTGTGGTCGCCATTTTTTCACTATTTTGTTTGAGAAGACGAGGAAGGAGAGAGGAGGTTGTTTGACTGTGGAAATGGAAATGGAAATGGAAAGAGAAGCTGGAATGGAATTGGATTGTCGATCGTGAAATCGTGTTTTGATTGGAATATCTGGCAGCAACTATTATTAGAATTAGAAGAAGATAGCGCGTGAATTGGGGAGAATAATCTCACTATGGTGAATTCAACCTTTGTAAAATGACATCACCAAATTAATTGATCCTAGCCTTTGCAAAATGACATTGACATAATCAATTGATCCTAGCATTTTCAAAATGATATCAATCATCAAGGGTACAACACCTCAGACCATTTCGAGTCACTATGAACTGTTGAAATAAACATTCATATTTCACTCAAGCTTTCAATCACCCTCGCTCGTGCCTTGGCCAAAAATGCCACATGGGACTGTTCCTCTTACATCCAGTGCTCATGCATTGAGCTGCAAATGGTTTTAAAATCAAAAGAAAATCTAACGAAAGAGATACAAACCATATTAGTGGCAAAATGATACACTCAGGAAAGAATGATTTGATTACTTCGAAATCTTCAATCTAGTTATTAAGCCAACAACTATTAGAATAGTACTAACAATTGCGCTTTCAAATGGTCACCCTTGTATCAATTAAATGTCGATAACGTCTTCTTGCATGGTGATCTTCAAGAAATTAATGCACATGGTGTTAGAATGAATTTCTAAGGTCAAGTGCTAATGCAGAAGTGTTTTTATAATTACAATTCAAACTTTTAGACTTTAATCACCTAGCTAAATTCACAAGCAAGCAAATAATAAGAATAATTGAGCAAATCAAGATAATAAAGTGTAAGTATAGTAAAGAGAGAGAGAGAGTAAAGAGCAAGAGAACACAAAAACACACGATGTAACGTGGTTCAGCATACAAACAAACTAGACCTATGTCACAAAACTTTCGGAACCAAAACTTCCTTCCGAGATCGAATATAATAAACAATAAGAATTTTTACAATTGCAGAATCTATCTTTGGTTTCTTCTCACATAAGCAAACCAATAATAGATTTCTAAACCTATGCAATGGGCTAAACCACTCTACAAGGTAAAAGGTCCGATTTACAACACAATCAAGAATGGAGATGCATTACTTGACAACACAATGTAGCACATCAAAAGGCTAACAAAGCTAGCAAACAAGTGTTCTCGAATCGACAATTAGATGAATGAAGCTATTCTAATTCTCTCAGGTTTAGGTAGTTGTTAGAGATGGCTTTTGTGCTCTTTCTGATGCTCAATTATGTGCTAGAAAGCTTGGGAGAGTTTAGATAATCTTCTTCGTCCGTACCCCAAGGTAAATATAGGTTGGACACTTCTTAAAGTCTTGCAGTCTTGAAATTTTGTTCGCGTTACAGAACAAGGAACCCGTTACAGAACCCATTGTAACGGGTTGGCAGCTTTCCAATTTTGCCCTTCTCTGCTTGGTTCACTGACTTCTGGGTCCTTTTGAGTAAAAACCCGTTGTGACGGGTTGGGAACCCGTTATAATGGGTGAGGGACCCGTTATGACGGGTTAATGAGGCATTATGGCAACACAAGCCTCTGGAAAATCTTCTGTCTTCAGCACTTAACATCTTCAATTCGTTACAACGGATTGGGAACCTGTTTGTGATGGTGGGCAACCCGTTATGACGGGTTGGGGACCCGTTGTGATGGGTTGTTCGTGCGTTATGATAACGCATGGCTCTGGAAACGCCAAAATGACTTGCTCTTGATGTCTTTGTGATTGTCTTGACTTGTATATGCATGTTTTAGCATTTGCATCATCAATATGTACATTTATAAACCTGCAACTCACCAAAACTCAATTGTGCAAGGTTAGTACTGATTTGTTTTGCAAATTGTCAAACAAGAGATGAGTTTAATCCAACAAACTCTCTCTTTGGGAAATTTGCAAAACCATACGTGTGTGCATATAATATAATGCATATCACTACATTTCTCTCTCTTTTTGCAAAGTATAGCAAAAGGCTCATATTTTTTAAACGAAATGAAAATTGGCATTTCGTTAAATGTTTCGTTCTTGTTCATATCATTTCATTTTCATTTCGATTCGTGACGAAATAGAATTCATTTTGTTTTTATTTTGTTTACCACGAAACAAAAATTGAAATGACAAAAAGGTATTTGATCGACAATCCTATTTTAACACCTATGAATTCGAGACATTCATATTTCAATTTGAGTTATAATTTGAAATTCCATATGATCTTTATTTTGGAGTGTTTCTGACTTTAATCAAACTTCAAAAAGTATTCACATTTGGAGTACGCTCATGAATTCGAAAAAATTCAGGATTACGATTTACGATTTTTTTGAAAATTTCAAAATGATGTATATTCTTAAAAAAATAATATTATAAATTTATTTTTTTAAAAAAATTTACAAATATATGATCAATTTTAAATTTGTTATTTTAAAAAATATGCAACTAACCCCGAACATACGTGACTCGCCACTCCATACGAAAGTATGCTTATCAGTTCGAGTGCAGTCATGAAATTGCTATGTTAGATCATTTTTTGAAATGAGCTTTAAAAATCTAATGTTCAATTATAAATTCGTTAAGTAAGAGGTAAATTTGTCAATTAGAACCCCCTGACGTCCTAAAAATGTCATAAAAATAATTTGGACTTATAGATGTGTGTGTGTGAAAGACGTTTGAATTTAAAGAATAAAATTTGAAGTTCTGAAATGATAAAAAAGAAATAAAGTGAAAGGCGTTGGCTAGACGACTGAAACAGATTAACAAAAGGATGAGTATAGTTTTTGATGTCAGCTAGCATCGCCTCGTAATGGAGGTTTTTGACGCCGCCGTCGGTACCTAGCTAATTCGATCTCCCCCCAAATACAACACCATCCACCCGCACTCTCTCCCTTCCCAACATCGATACCTAGCTAATTTGATCTCCCAAATTGGCCTCTTGACAATACCAAATTCACTGTGTCTCTCACACAAACCAACTTCACAATAACCTATTTCATTGTGTCCACTCTAAAGAAACAAATTCTCAAAGTACCAAGCTCTATCAATCTCCCAAATTGCTCACTAGTGAATCATCTCTTTCCACCACACAGACCGAGATTCTCTCTTTACTTCCCAGAGCAAAATCAAACTTACCGAGAAATCAAAGAGCAAATCAATGGAACGGTAAGGATGCACTATTTTGGATCTCAACCCCCCCCCACCCGATATGATTGCTATCCAAATTGAGATGGCCCAGAAATATGGCGAATCGTATCTAGATTATGTGCCATCGATAAGGTCCACCAAAGATGTACTAGTGCTCCTGCCACCATGGAAGAATACCGAGACGGTCTATCAAGACGAATTGTTTTGGGTCGGGCGCCTTTCCCTCGTCCCCCAGCCCGCGAGACTGGTACAAGACCAGTGTATCCTCCAAAAACTAAGGGTCCAAGTAGTAGTGTATAATTTCTTTATCTCCCTGTGGCACCCAGTATTCTTCCAACAAGATGCGGCTCAATTTGGGAACTTAGTTTCTATCAGCCATGCCAACACCCATGGCGGTGATAAACACATACTCAGAATGGTTGTCTCAACTTCGTCCATGAATACTGTCCCGGAAGTTGTGAGAGTGCTCGATGGGTACTGATGGGTAGACTGGCCGGTGATTATCGATGGAGTCGAGCAGGAACCACCATCCTCAGATACATCGCCACTGTCTCCACCTCGAGATGACTTGTCGCCTGATCCAATTAGCACCCCATCGGAAGGATGGAGCCCACTGGGGTCACTACAAGGAGGGAACTCACAGGAACATGAGGAGTGGGAAGCCACAAACGATCTACACACGCCACACGAGGCGCAGTACCCAACGGTACAGAGGATACATGGCACGGGGACTGCCATAGAAGGTACACATCATCCCTATGATAGTGTTCAGGAAAAACCACATGGGAACAGAAACTATCCCAGTAAGACAAGACTAGGTCTGACTTTTAGAGAAGGGGTCTGGGGACCTAACACAGCAAAAGGTAGATTCATGATAGGGACTTTTACTCTATTAAATGAGGAACAACTGGCAAGACTTCTTTTTATGAGAGATAAGACCAAAACACTACAAAAACCACTCGATATTAAGTGTTTCACTGGCATGATCCAGCAAACGTTTCAAGAGAAACGTCACAAACATCCTATCACCCACACCTCTACCATACAGCCTAAGCAGCCTACCACGCACAACACTTAACTGAAACAAACCAGCTACACAACCTTCCCCTCCTCTCCAAAACAGCTACACAAGTCCTGAGCACACCAACTGCACAACATTCCCCTCCTCTCCAAAACAGCCCCAACATTATCACCAACCACCCGAACACCACCATGGACCTCACAAATAATGAGCTTATCGCACGGTTTGCCACATTGACACCTGCTGCGGGAATTAATGTGAATCTCCCCCAGAACGCCTACTCTACCCAAAACTGGAATCTCTGCGTTGTGGCGCGAGTAGTCTCAGATAGAGTCACTATCGATACACAATTCATTGCAGTGATGAACAGAGCATGGAACCTAGAAAATAGCAGTGCCATAGTACTGATTAACCGCAATACCTACCTAGTAGAATTCTCAAACCTACAGGAGTTATATGGTACAATTTCAAAAGGCATTTGGAACTACAAGACATAAGTGGTCGCAGTCAAGCAAGCCCATAGACCATCTGATCTCACAACTGAATTCATAAACGAAATAGAAGTCTGGGTTCAGCTCCACCACATACCTCCAGAAAGTCTCTCTGATAAAAGAGTGCTCATCGTGGCCCAATCACTCGGTACGCTAATGTCTGAGGTACAAAGCATACATTACAGTGGTAAAAAATGTTTTAGAGTCAAGCTGATGTTACCCATCAAGGACCCACTTAAAGATAGCATCATGATCAACCACCCGACATTGGGATCTATCAAAGCATTGCTGGTATATGAAAAAGTCCAAAGAGCCTGCATGTTTTGTGGTGCCATCAGCCATGACACTAGGTCGTGCCCAGCACGCACTAGCTAGCCAGACTTAAGTGTGAAGGAGCATACAACCACGTCCCAGGCATGGATAAAATAATGGACCCGCGAATTGGACCATGGATCTCTAACATTGGCTTCCTGCCTAGGAAACCTGTGGCCCAACCATGCACACACGATACATACTCAGCCGCAAATGACCCTGCCTCAACATCTACAGGGCTACCGAGCAGGCCCGTCGCGCTAACCCAACAACAAGTTGTGCCCCCGATACCCAATCCCCACGCAGCCCGCACACCCAATACCTTAAACCATCCCAAACCCGATTCACTAATGAGCCATATGGCTCAGCACCATTTCCAACACACCCAAAACCAAGCCAGCCAGCAACCACTTCACCTAAATAGAACCCAAAACTAACCCAACCAGCACATCAACACACATAAGAGAACAAGCCCGACATCTATGAACGTGGTGACACTTGACCAGGACATCTATGAACGTACCTCAAACACCAAAAGAGGAAAGGCAGCGAGCAGGGACTCGTTGCCTAGTCATCAATGAACATATTAGCCTGGATTGCCGTGGTGGGGGAGGACCACGGACCCAACAATTCCTATTATCTCTCCTCCCGTCAACACGAGCCGATATAGCATTTATCTCAGAATCCAAGTGCTCGTTTAGGAAAGCAACACAAGTATTACAAACTTTGCCAATGCCCAACTACGATGTGGTGCCCTCTGTAGGTTTATCAGGGGGGCTTTGGCTAATGTGGGGGTCCCATGTAAAGTTGACAGTTTTTGACAAGACACAACATTATTTATTTGCACGAGTGGAGCCTGTTGGAAATCCCACCTGGATACTAGCATGTGTTTATGGCGATGCGTCTTACGAAATAATTCGAAAATATGGGACGACATAACAAGAATGGCTACCATGAACATGCCCATGATGTGCATAGGAGACTTTAATGCAATTGCGGACAGTGTTGAAAAATTTGGAGGGGCGACTAACTTGAGCACAATTGCAAACAGATTCAGACAATTTTTATTCGACTCAAGGCTGCTGGATCTGGGCTTCAAGGGCCCAGCATTTACATGGACGAACCGACCGAAAAAACTAGACGACTGAAAAAGACTGTCCATCAAAGGAATTCTTTTTTGGTGTGATTTTAAAGAAATAAGAATTAAATTAATCACATTGTTATATTAAATTTGACAATTATGATTTTATTTTTTTTCTTTCAACATTCAGACTAAAAGTACGAGTTCACGCTGCAAAAATAAACGAAAAAATAATTAAGTATGATACAAAATTGAAATATGCGTTCACGTCTGAACGAGCGTGGACATTGCGTTCAGGCAACGTTGTGAACGCTGCGGCTAGACACACGGCCAAACGCTACGTTCAGACGTGAATACAGATTTCAAGTACTTGTTAAATTTTTTTGCTTTTTCAACTCGAGTGAACGCGATTTCTGAACACATGCATTTAGAAAGCACATTGAATGTGAACGCAGAAAAATAGAGCTATGACTGTTAAAATTTTGAAACCAAAGTCATGGACGTAGTTCTTAATTTTTTTTCATGGTCAAACCAAAAAAATTCCCATCACGACTATAATGGGGTATTTATTCGAGCGAGTTTGAGTGAGTCGGAGCTAACTCGAACTCGGCTCAAATCACCTGTGATGTTTCGAGATGAATATCTAGCTCGTATTCGGCTCGCGAAAAACTAAAGCCGGCTCGTAACTTGTTAATTAGCTCGAATTTACAATTCAGTTTGCTAAAATATTATAAAATTATGTAGTTTATGTATTGAAATATTGACTATAGCTAATTATGCAAGAACAAAACCAACTATAATTTATATCAATATAAAACAGAATAAAATTATAAAAAAAGTTAATGAAAGCATCAACATATTACATGTCATATTCGGAGAAAATACATGTAGTATAATAATATGAGTGAGTTAATGAGCGAGCTGACAATACCTCGGACTCAGCTAATAATTTATGCGAGCTACACATCTCAAGTCAGATTTGCTCGAGTGAAATTTGAACGAATTGAAAACAAACTAAAATCCAAATGAGTTATGGAGTCATGAGCTTCTAGTCCAGGCTGTAAGACATAGAGTTGTGAAAAAACTCGCACGGATTGACCTGCCCATGGCCCGATCCGTGACCGACCCGACCCGGGATTCCAACCCGTGGAAAAAAAAATTCGCGGATCTACGACGGGGCGGGAAGCCCCATTTTCCCGAAAACTCGTCCCAACTCGTGACTCGTCAAACCCGTGATCCGACCCGACCTATCCCGTGGCAAACCCGACTCGTGCCGATTCGTGCCGAATCGCCCAAACTTATGCGAACTCGTGCCAAACCCGCCCAAAACTCGCTAGAACTCGTGCGAACCCGTGCGATCCAGTGCCAAATTCGTGCGAACCCGTTTCAAACCCGACGGTTTATACATTTTTTTGGATTTTTTGAAAATTTTTGAAAGTTTTACCATTTTTTTCCCCAAAATTTTCAATTCAAAAATAAAAAATCGACGGGAACCCGCTCCGTCCCGCCGCGACCTGTGATCCGATCCGTCCAAATTCGTGCCAGTCCAACTCGTACGGATTTATCACGAGTCGAATTGGCTCCTAATCTATCAAATCCTTGCTAACTCATCTAACACGTGAATTCATGCATCTGACCGAATTGAATTCCCGAATCTCGCTAGTAAGACATTTATCAGTTACGATTGGCCTTGCTGTCCTGTCTCATCATCTCTCTTTTTCAGTGACGCCATTTCGTCTTTTTCCGAGCACATGCCGGCTCGACTACCAAGTCTCTGAACTGTTTCGGCGCTTGCATAGGTTCTCCCATCCCGACCATTAATTCTCTAAGCGGGGCTCATCCACCGTCCCTTTTTAAACTCATAGTCAAAGACTAATCGTGCCGGTAACCTCAAACGAACAAGTCATAACTGAACCTGTAATTACCGAATTGCCATTATGCTCTCCCCTTCTTGACCAAAGCAGCGACTTCCTCTTATCCCTAATTTCGCTCGGAACTTCCGATCGCACAATCAATCCGACATGCATTAACAAAGGATCTTTGAAAATCCAGAGCTGATTCTTGATTTGATCTCAAACCAGTGGTAATGGCCGACAACGGCGAAGACAAGCTGATCGCGACCGTACAACATATTATCAAGACCTTGGGCCACACCGACACGATGACAGAAGACATACTCAAAGTGTTCTCCAACTACGACGGTCGACTCTCGGTTGACAAGCTCTACGGCAAGCGTGGCGCGGCTGGCGGCGGCGGAGGTGGCGGCTCAGGTGAGCAGCAGCAGCAACACGTGCCTATGAGCTCGTTCGAGCGCACTCTACGCACTCTCGAACGTCAGATCTCCCAGGTAATAAATCAGGAGCGTCTGATCTGGTCAGACTCTGAAACTGCGGAGGTTTTCCTTGAAGCTGTTGATGATCTAATTGCTACGATTAAAGATCTCGAAGCAGCTCCTCTCGGAAACAACCAACCCTTGTTAGATCGAGCTGATGATTTGCTCCAGAAGTGTATGTTTCGACTAGAGCGTGAGTTTAAGTCTCTAATCGAACGGCCTGATGACGCGGCCCCGGCTGTCCCTTCCCGCCCAACTGGATTTGACTCTGACGAGAGTGATGATTATGAGTATGATGAAGACATCGAGGATGCAAGAATCCCGATAGCACGACCTGTTACTGACTATGACGTGGTAATTGATGCCCTTCCGCCGGGATCTGTCTTAGATCTTCACAAAATTGTGCGGCGAATGGTGGCCGCAGGATTTGGAAGGGAGTGTGCTGAGACATATGTAGCGGCTCGTAAGGGATTCCTTGACGAGAGCGTGGCAAGGCTCGGGCTTTGCCCCCGCACGGCAGATGAGGTGAACTCAACCCCTTGGGATGAGCTTGAGCTTGAGGTTGCACGGTGGATCCCGGCAGTTAATATGGTTTTTAAAATTTTGATTCCAAGTGAGCGCCGCCTCTGTGACCGTCTTTTTGATGGTCTTATTCCTTATGGTGATATGGCTTTTGCTGGAGCTAGCCGACCTCCAGCTTTACAGCTTCTCTCCTTTGCTGATGCTTTGGCAGCTGCTAGTCGCACACCTGAGCGGCTCTTTCGTGTAGTTGACATGTATGAATCTGCACGGGACTTGCTTCCTGAGCTCGAAACCATCTTCTCTGATGAATATTCTTGCGCTCTTCGAAATGAGGTTGCCACCGTCTGCAGTACCCTGGGGTCATCCATCAAGGGTATATTTATGGAATTAGAGAACCTGATCAGGCGGGACCCTGTCCGTGTGGCTGTACCTGGTGGTAATCTCCACCCAATAACCCGTTATGTTATGAATTATCTCCGTGCTGCATGCGGTTCTCGTCAGACGCTGGAAGAAGTGATGGAAGGTGGAGAATTTGGTTCTGTGCCAGCAGGTCCAGTCGATCCTGACCGTCCAACCTCATCCTTGGCCATCCACATTGCATGGATCATGGATGTTCTGCAGAAAAATCTTGAAGCTAAGTCAGAGCTTTATCGTGAACAAGCTCTGAGCTATGTTTTCCTGATGAACAACGGCAAGTACATTCTCCAGAAGGTGAAGGACAGTGAACTTGGTATATTACTAGGTGAAGAATGGAGCAAACAGATGAACAGTAAGGTCAGACGGTGGACTCGGGATTATCATCGTGTGTGGGCCAAGATCATCACTGTGCTACAGATAAATGATGGTGGGGTCAGGCCAGAGAAGTTGCGAGTGTTCAATAACTACTTGGAGGAGAATTGCAAGACACAGACTGAATGGGTGATTGCAGATGAGCAAATGCGTCTTGATTTGCGAATGTCCATTATGGATTCTGTGGTCCCTGCATATAGAACATTCCTTTCAAGGCTGAAAACCATTTCAGATACCCGAGATGTGTATGTCAAGTATACACCAGAGGAAGTGGAGGGATGGATTGGAGACTTGTTCCAAGGCACTGAGAAGAGATAAGCTTCACTTTTTCTCTTGCTTTGTTTGGTCGCATATTGGTTTTCTCATAATGTTGCTTGAAATGTAGACGAGGTCGATTTATCATCTAGGAGTGTGTAATAGCGTCTGCTTTCTATGTTAGTTGTTTGAACTACAACCATGTTTGTGGTATCTTGTATATCGAGTTCAGGCTTTTCCTAGATTTTATTACTAATTTTGTTGTTTCTCTGTTTCTTAGATGCATCATTACTTATCACTTCAGAGTTCTGTTGGGTCAGTTTTTTAGTTAAAACAATAACAAAGCCTTTATTCCCAAATAAATTGGGGTAGGCTAGAATTAGAAATGAAACCCAATCTGAAATGAAAATCAATATAACAAATAGTATGGGTCAGTTTTTTTAGTTGATGTTGAAAAAAATTTAGATCTAGTATTATCTCACCATTTATGCCCGGAAAGGAAGGTTGTGATATGCTTGGCGAGCCAACATAAAAATTCAGCCAATCTTATGGAAATGAAATCCAATACGGGCTTCATTTCTAGTCTATCCCAACTTGTTTGGGACAAAAAGCGTTGTTGTTGTTGTTGTATTATCTCACCATTTCAATGTGCAACAACAACAATAAAGCCTTTATTCCCAAATAAATTGGGATAGGTTAGAAATGAACCCAATCTAAAATGAAAAAAAAAAAGAAAAAAAATGAACCATTTCATTGTGACTGAGCTAATTTAGGGGGCACAGCGGTATGTTGGTGTTTTCTTTTTCTCTGTAGATTGAAGAAGTTATCACATTTTTTGGTCCAAAGGTAGAAAAATATGCTCTACTTTAGCACGCTGCACCACATAATAAGAGCACACAACCTTACTGAGCATGATTGAGTATTCTTTGAAAATTGACAATCAGTGATCCTCGCTTTTGACAAAAATAACTATACACAACATATTGGATGAAACTTTAACGCATATACAGCTAATGCATATTGGATCCATCTTCTTTATCTATAATTTTTGTGGTGACTAATACAAAGAGGTTGACTTTCAATTCATAAGAAAACAAGAAAGAGAAACCTTATATACTATAAGACCAGGTTTTGAAAGGCCTGGGCCTGGTCTTTTAGTAAAATACTGTGGAAGCTTCTTTTGTCAGGTCAGGTCTGCATGATTGGCTCTTGTTTGGGACTGAAGTCTTTGTTGTTGTTGCATGATTGGTCCTTATAACACATGACAAACAGAATCTGGTTTAGACAACAGCTCACATGCAGAGGAGAAGCACATGATCGTCACCTCAATATGACTGTTTCTTTAAGAACTAGAAGAAAGCTTCAAACAACCCCATTTCCTTTTATTGAGACACAGCAGGATTCTCATTTCCGAGTAAAAAAAGAAGAAAAAGGGTCAATCAAAACATTTATGGCTATAGCTGTTGTATAATAGTCTTCATGACTGAGTCAGTTAGTAATTGATAAACTCGTTGGGTCGGATGTGCAGCATCATAAAATATGTAGGATGAAACATTTTTGCAGGTTGGAGTCAGGAAGTTGCAAAGTGGCCCCACCTCTGCCAGTCCAGTCCCACAACACCCTCTTCTGGTCTCTTGAAAACCTGTGAGTAATAGTCTCTGTTGTTGTTTCCTTCTAAGAAATTTTATTTGAAAAAAGAAAAAAAAGAGCTGCTGCATTCAGACAGCAAGTTGTTAGCTTAAATGGAAACCAATAATGTTCAAGCAGTTGTACAGATATGACTTCTCGATTCAGTCATCCTTACCCTGAGGACATCTAACATTAGAGTTTTGTGATAGAGGTATTTGTCAGTTCGATACACACCTCATGCAGCATTTATCTAAACCTGATCTGATCATGGATACAGTCTCTTGCATTTGGACAACTGGTTTCACTTTGACACATCAGTACTGAACTTGTGAGGTTTTGTACCATGACATGTCAAGCTGGAAAATCAGGCATCCTGCTTTAATCAGGTACCCAATTCATGCAGGATAGAATAGAATTGCAGTAATATTTGTTTTTGTTTAGCAACTGTTTACGAGTGGTAAGCAGGTAAGTTTAGGTGTCTAATTTTTAAAAATAATAGTTTACCACCTGACAGAGACTAAGATTTTCTTGGAATCTTGGGTGTAGTTGAGCCATATTCATGTAGCTCCACCATCTCTACATTTTTCTTTTGTTCTTTCAGTTCTACTTGTTCTTTGAAAATGTAAAAAATGATTGTTGTAACTTTGTTGTAACTCAAAGTTGTTGTCATTCTATCCCTCAATTAAATTACTTATTGGTGTCATAAAAATAGCAATCTAACTCAATTACAATGCTTTCATTCTTGGTTGAACAACTTGCTGAAATATTTTGTCAATTTGCTCTGATCTTGTTGTCTTTCACCAAACGCAAGGCCAATAATTTTCTTAATCATAATTTGAAAATAAAGTAATGTGCACAAACTAAAAATATCAGGTACTAATTATTTACCATAAAGAGAGGAATGCTCCAAAATACTCATGAAAGCACCGTATGAATCAAGGTAAATAAACTTGCTCCCAACATGTTCCTCTTGCAACTCGTGCAATATATTTTTTAGCTTGGAGTTGTAAAATGTTGCATCGTCGTTCATATGACCAACACATCCATGCTCTTTTGTGAACTTCAAGTTCAGAGTTATCTGGAGAGGAGTGCATCCAAATGGCGGGAGGTTCGTGACTGAAAATGACCTGCCTCCAAGATTATATAGTTCCTGATGTATAATAGTTTTAATTCCATTGTCAGGACTGATGGGATAAATGTATCAAGCAGGTAGGAAACAAATAAAAATATTGCTTAATATATTTGATTTTTTTAGAATGTGGGAATGTCATGCATTTTCACTAATCAGTTCCAATAGTAGCTAGTTTCCAAAATAGGTCAGTAAATGTCAGGACTGATGGAATTGTCAAAATTGGCAGAAAGTGTCAAAGTGATACACAATCTTCATGTGAAATGAGATGTCTACGTCAGCTAAGAAATTCCAGATAGTGACAATTTCAAGTGCTCAATAATAGTGTAAATTTGGAAGCAAGTGTTCCTAACACTTCTTGTGAGCTGCTTTATACTGCCTTTTGCCTGTCATACCTAATCACTGGTCACGGACTCAAGATTTTGGCAGGAGGGGTAAGGGTAAAGACTTTGTTTCTGAATTTGTACTAAAAGAGTATATTGGTACTAATTTTCTGATAACAAAATCTCATTATATTTTGCAAGCTAAACTACAGTAAGAGAACGGAATTACCATGAGAACCATCTTCACCTTGTGGAGTACAAAATCCTGGTACTGCGTGATGCTTTCCCAGCTTTTACTGGATGCATGATAATAATTGCTTGTAAAATCATTGGTCCCTGCACTGATGAGAATAAGTGAATTGGCTATAATTCTGGAGGCCTCCTCTTTTCCCACAAACTTTTCAAGTCTTGTGAGGTACGATTTAAACATCTCCACTTGCCCTGACATTGCAACCGTGTTCCACAGATGGGACGTGGCCTCATCGAAACCTGACCCAGCTGATGCAAAATTAACTCCCAACCTCATGTCACTTTTTGACAAACTTGGATCCAAGAAAGGTGAAGAGAATTTGGTTAACCCAAGCTTCATGCTTAAGAGATCTGGTACAAGAAGCCCGTTTGAGAACCTTCCGGTTGGTTTGTCTCCAGGGAAATCCTTACCATATGGGAAGTGATTTGCACTGATAATTGTGGGTATGTAGCCATTGTTACCAGTGTCTACAGTGGAGTCACCGAAGAAAAACATGGCGGAAAGTTTAAGCTGTTTAGTCTCTGGTTTGCTGGTACAAGCAGTAATACCGAGTAAGAAGAGAAGGATTGATAGGAAAATAGTTGCCATAGGAAGGGGTGTATTTTCTTCTTTTTCTCTCTTCTTTCGTTTGTACAGACGATGCAGTTGGGGCCCTTTATAGTATGGTCCACCTCCAGTGATTTGAATAATTTATTGAATTCCTTTAGATTGGAATCTTTCTGTGCACAATTCTTAATTAGTGACTCTTATTAGGACGTAAGAAGAGTTTAGCTGTCTGTTTCAGGGTGTATGTTTGTTTGTTCTTACCATGCACTGCTGTTGGTCCAGCAGTTCCCCCTCTTAGTGTAGGAACTTGAATCAACAACAATAACAGAAAAAAAAACTGGAATTAAGTTGTAATTGCATTTTAATTATTTTGTATAAGAAAAAAAAATGGAAAGGTTTTAAGCTTGTAATAGTTTATCTCAGGTCAAGATAGTTGAATTGCAAAAAATAATCAGGCAACACATAAAATATATTCTAACATTGTACCGTCTCACATAGTAACTTGAACAAAATTTGTCCTACTTTTACAGAACATTATTCATTAATAAATAAATACTTGATCAGGAACTGAAATTAATTGCTATCTCCATTTACAACAATAATCTACATGAAACGAACAGAGAAACCTCTAGCTCATAATATCAATAATACACGTGAATCAAAAACAATATTTCCTGTTAGTGCGTGGCTACTTCCTCTGCATGTACTGGGGCATTATATGCTGTCACTGAGAGCATTCCTCCCTGATCCTGCTGCTTCAATATTAAAATTGAAAACATCGAGTCAAATTCTGCTTGCGCCAAGAAATCTCCTACCACCCCCAATTCGGGGCACTCGCTCCAGTCTGACAACCTATCAGCCGACATGACCGCATTCCATGTGTGCCTCATCCCTACCATGACCAAATCATAGGAGTCCTGATCCAAAGCTCTTATCACTTGCACTATATTCTCCATGTCTCCTACCAATTCTTCCCTGTATTTTATTTTCCTGGTCCTCATACCTACTGCTTTTACCTCATCTAGTATTTGGTTGTCCAATTTTCGTTCAGCCTGATCATCTTTGATCCCTCGGCTAGGCAAAAACCGGATTACTGTCAAGGTGATACCTGGGTGCCTGGCCATGCGTTCCCCATATGCTAGTGCCTCACGGTCGTCGCCACCACCAAAGAAGAGTACAACCACTTGATGCATGAATTCGCCAGTGACAGTTGTTGTGTCAGTTGCTTGCCTGTCTATGAGCACTGCTACTGAGCAGGGTGCACTTGAAATGACCTGTCAATAAATTTTCAATTACACCAGTCAGGATAATGATAAAAGTTAAATATACCTGTTTGAATTTATTATTATTATTATCATCTTTTTTTTGGAATTTTATGCCAGTTTTTTACTTGATATGAGAAGTTGTGTTGTTACCTTCCGATTAACATTGCGGAGCCCAGTATTTGCTCTAACATGTCCTGCTATATCGTTCCTTTGGTGGAAATGTAGCAAAATCAATGACACTCTTTTATCAACGGCCAATCTACACACCTCATCATGCATTGAGTTGTAGGGTGATATTGTTGTAAATGGAAGTACTGACAGCACGCCTTGGTTGCTTTGTTCATGCATTAGAAATGCATTTATGATTGGGTCAGCCTCGAAACCGGTATTACCATCTGCCATAGCTGCCCGGTCAATTTTATGCGGGATGAATACTGGCACTAACCGTCCGACAAGCTCTACAAGTTGCAAGAGGTACACACATATGGGGCTCTGTATGGTAGGATAGGTTGCTTCAAGGAGGTTCAACATGCCTGGGATATGTGATTGGTCATGTACACATGCGAGGATGCGCAGCTCGGCTTCTGCTTTGAGGTGTTGTATTGTTCGCCGCTTGTACACAGCATAACATCGTGAGGGGTCATAGAGTGTGCTTGCTATGGGTACGCATATGGCTGGGACCAGCATGACGGAGAGAACAAGGATGCTGAAGGTATTCTTGTCGATTAGCTACTTGCATTAAAATTTAACGAGGTACAAGTCAGAGATAAGAATTTCCGAGTTATATGAGAAATTATTGCTGAATTTTAGAGAAATTTTAAAGGTTTCCTGCATTTTTTCCAGGAGAAAAGCCCGGTTTGCAGAATGCAAAAGCTTAATATAATCAACATCGATCTTTCTAGCTTTTTCTCTATTTTTTACAATGAAAATTTTCTTAAGCAACAGATTTTAACAACTAATTAAAGCTCAATGAAAAGTAAAAGCAGCAATTAATAATTTTTCAGAGCGATACCTTATTGGTCATCCAAAAGTTATAGGTCATGACCTCTATAATCCCTTTGCTGTTCATAAAGAGACTAAGCGCAAGTGCATCAAGAAAAGGGATCTTGTAGTACAGAGAAGGTAGAAGAGTTCCTACAATTTTCCCTAGCACACCAAAGAAGATGATGGTGGGCAATTTTGCAAAAGTAAGATGCCACAAGTTTATTTTACTTCCTGCCACTGTGTAGTATAATGGCACAATGAGCCCTTTCATGATGATTTCTATCTTATCAGTCAATGCAGATCCAAGTGGCGGTCCGTCCGGTACCACCAAACCAAGAACAAGAGCACCAGTCATTGAGTTGGTGCCTATAAGTTCACTATAGAAGGCCACTAGGAGTAACAGAACTAGGAATGCAAACACAAACCCCTCCTCTACTGGCTTTCCCTGGGGCGTTTTCTCGACGACCCACTTAGCAAAGGGCCGTACCACAAGCACAATGAACATAACCAATGAAAATATGGAGAAAGCCGCCCAAATGGCTGTTGAAGCAGAGACAGATGACGCATCTCCAATGATAATGCTTGTCAACATTGTCCACCCGACAAAATCATTGGTCACGGAGCCCGACACGGCAATCCGGCCTAGGTCAGAGTTGAGTAGATTGAGATCAGACAGGACGGGCACAATCACAGCAAAGGAGTTCATTGAAAGGGCAACAGACATAGAGAACATGAAGCCGGGGACTTTAAGTATATCTGGCTCGAGCGACATCATATTTATCAGGCAACTCGGAAAGATGATTGCAAGAGCACCAATCAAGCCGGTCATGCCCATAATTGGAGCCCTTTTACCAGCATGAAAGAGTATGCGAAGATCCGTCTTGACACCAATGAGAAAAACAAGGAACATCACGCCAAATGGTGCAAGTGTTTCAAGAATTTGTTCACCCCTTGTTGGGTAGAAAACCTTCTTGAACGTTTTGTTACTTCCCAAGAACGATGGCCCTAATATAATGCCTGCCTGAAGGGAGAAGTCATTTGTCAAACAAAACAAATTTTGAGTTCTAAATGCAATGCATACAGTGCACCCCTTTTGAGTTCTAACTGCCCTTTGTATTATTTGATGTAATTAATTAGAATACACTTTGAACAAAAACAAAAATAATCAAGGAAACCAATTGAAGAACAGTCATGGTAAACGGTTATGCATTCTTAGAAATCCAGGAATATGAATCTTAAATGTTTTCAAAATTCAAAATCACATTTTTGAACTATTATCTGTTCTAATAAATTTAAGACCAGCAAATGGACATATATATACCATTATCTCAGAGACTATTCGAGGTTGCTTGAGGGGCTTGAGGATGTAACAAATAAGTTGAGTAAGAACAATCATGAAAACAAGCTGCATGGATAGAAGAGAGAGGGACGAGGTGAGCGGGTTCGCCCCTTCCCAAATTCCAACATTGAAGGAGCTCTCATCTTGACTTCTATAGCATTGCAAATCCATTTTTTAGAAGAAATTTTGAGTCCTTGTTGGATCACCTAGCTTAACCGAATTACGATTCTCAACTTTAGAAATTCTAATGATTTTCCTATGCTCTGTATTCTTCCATGGTGATTTTCCCGCGAGATCTCTCTCTCTTCATGTGGAGAATATTAACCTCATAATTGAAGACGGACAATTAATACAAGAAAAATGGAGAAATACACAACATCCAGAAATTGCTCTTTGTAGACGTGAATTATAGAGATGTTTTCATAAGGAGCCCATCAAATTTAGCTTTTTGCACAATAATCCCTGGAAAGTTGGTACTGAAAAAATTGTATTCCCAAGTACCTTAACCGAGTTGAATGATTTCGATTATAGATGACTTGCTCTAGAAAACTAATAAGTTCTATAAAATAACTAGATCGGCGAACTTTCTGTTCAAACATACCTGTAGATTGCTTATACACAATGCTGATGTTTTTCATTCATAACGATGCACTTTTATGAGGATATTACTTCTGCAATTTAAATATGTAATGAAATCCCTGAAATTACCTAGTTTGTTCACATAAAAACTATCAACAAAGATTTCTGGTAATTTCACATATTTTTTGGTCATGTTCTGCAGATTAGACATTTTTTAGGATGCATTTGCAAAATAAGTACAGATGATCTCTTTCAAACGCAAATTGTTTTCTGAATCCAATAATTTCCTTAGATTTTTTTAATCTAATAATAGCAAACATATCTGTCAATGCTTCAGACTTATTAGGTGTCCTTCCACTATTGTTGAGATTATAGGAAATAAAAATTCAACCAGGTACATAAAAATGGCAATTTTTTATATTGCTTTCTGTAAGAAATTGACCTTAGCACTTTCTCATCAACTTAATTAGGAAGTACAATTCATAATAAGAAAAATAAAAAAAGAAGAAAAGGAGATGATATCTGGCTCGCAATATAGCACATGGAACAACAATTTAACTTAGAGCATATATGTCCTGTCGCAATTTGACAGAACAGAAGGCATAATTCTAACTTCTTTTGTCACCCTAGATTCAAAAATTTTAAACAATAAAAGCAGTGTACTTGTGCTAATGCAACAAGGTCTTATCTTATCAATGCATTTTTTAACACAGAATTAATGCTCTATCAACTTCTGATGAAATCATAGTCAGAAAGTTGTTGCTGGTTTAACAAAAAACAGAGCACTGCAGATTCTTCTATTCTAAACATCTAATTCTAAATTCCAAATGAAATTAAACCCCAAACACAATTAATGAACTATCCGATTTACTTACACAATTACCCTGAATTAATCAGTAAGTTCACAAAAGTTGCATAAAAAAACTAAGATCAAATCCACTCGAGTCAAAATCAATGCATGCCAGTAGATCATCACCGTCATCGGGCAAACTTTCGCCGAACATATAAGTTGGCAAGTCATATGCCTTAGACAAGTCCATGTCCAGCAAGTCCTCGTTCGGCAACTTGATTTTTGGCCCGTCCATAGACGAAACTCCACCTATATTTGCGCAATCAACAGTTTCCTGGAAGTTGACTTGTGCACTATCACCATACATAGCCCAAGTTGCCTTGTCATAGGAAAGAGCTGCCTCTTCAGAGGTGTTAAAGGTTTCCAGCCAATGGCGCTCCCGTTATTCGGTCGGCAGATCTCAGCAACCCATTTGCCTCAAGTTCGTTGCCTCACGCCAAGTAACCACATTTTATGTTATCTGGACCGCCTTTACCTTTCATGCAGCCCTTCCTTGATCCTATTGTTGAACTCTTGGAATTGGGGATTTCTTGCCATTCGGCAAGGATTTCTGCTACAGTTTTGTTGGATGGCCACGATCTTCTCTTCCTGAAAACAAAAGAGCAGTTGGTAAGATCTTGATATAAAATGTGCAAAAATGATTGTCATCAACACAAAGGTATGGACTATGGACACAAGCAGGATGATTCAGAGCAAAATTAGTTAAAATTTGTAGCAGAAGATGGCATTATTCCCGAATAAAAGAATTTATCCTACACAAGGAGAACTGTGGAATCATCAGAAAACAGAAACTAAAACTTAAAGAACAAATGCACAAAATTGAATATCGGATTTTCTAATATATTTCTAAGTAGGGCGCCGTAATGGAAATATATTTTCTTTGGGAGCTGAGATCACCAGTTTGTTGGCGTGTGAGGGAAGCAGAAGCAACAAGGAGTTATTTCGTCGAACACGTGTTAGACATAAAACTTGAAAACACAAAGTGCTAGAATTTGAAACTAATTTGAGAACCAATTGACAATCAAGCACAGAAATATAAGAGACACAAGATACTAACTTTCGATTCTTTCATGAGCACTAGAGTTCTCCTCTATCGCTGGGTGGCACTACGCTACCGTTGCTGCCGTATGGGGCCCAAGTACTGCGAAACTCAGAGTCTCGGATGCTTCTTTGTCTCGCTCTCTTCGTCGCCGTTCTTTTCCCATCTCGTGGTAGCGAAGTTTGCTGGCATTCTGGATGGGGATTTCTAAAAATTGAAAATGCGATTCCAGTTTATTAAGTTTTAGTAAAATGCAACAAGACTACTTCCATGTTGATTGCTAGCTGAACATTTTTAGCAAAACTTGTATGTAGCTTTTGTTCAATGATTGCATGTTGTTATGGATCATAATTGTCCTTTGTTCAACGGATTGTATGCACTGTATTCTATTAAGGACCATAACTGATGCACTGTGTTCAGGTTTTTTATTGTCAACACCTTTTTTATTAGATAGGATCTGTTTAGTATTCAAAGGTTACATTTCTCATTTTTTTTTTCAAAATTACAAAAACAATTGTATAACTATTACCGATATATATGAGATGAAATTAGTGTCAAATAAAAATTATTAAAAAAATATTATTCAATTATTTAAAATGCATGATGCCATAGTGCTAAAAACAGTCATATATAGAAGAATTAGAGTTCGCTAAAATAAAAATCAAATAATTCATTTTTCTAGTCATTTTTATCTCAGCATTTTACAGCAAAACGTTGCTTTTATAATTAAGGAAAATGACGTTCTGTAATAAATAATAAACAGAACTTGCAAATTATTAATTTAGAAGGGAAACTTCTCTTTTAATCTAAGTTTGTTTTCATATTTCCTAAAAATAACCAGTTTTTAAATTTTCATTTGTATAAAATTAATTCTCAAAATTGAGTTAAAAATAAGAGAATACATAAAATTTTCCGGGAAAGGATAATACTGTATATTTTCTCTAATTACCACATTTTCCCTAATTCCTAATTCCATCTGTTTCAACAGATACACTGTCTATTTCACAGTATTTTTCCATCAGTTAGTCATCTATTACATTTTTTTAAATAAGTAGGCGAAGAGCCTACCACTTCATCTATTACATATTGTTATATGTAATTCATATTTTATAAAATTAAAAGCAAGTGTTCCTCTGGTATATGCCAGTTAGTGTTATACTCAACAAACTGCAATCAAACTTTATAAACTAATAATAGGTAAACATATATGTCAATGCTTAGGCTTAATTCTTAAGCCCTTCCACAATTGTTCAGGTTATAGGAGTAAAATTCAACACACACATCCAGTTAAAGTAGCAATTTTATATAGCTGCTGTAAGAAGTTGGCCTTTGCACTTTCTCGTAAACTTCTTAGAGTACATATTTTTAGCCGTAATTTGACAGAATAGAGGGCAGAATGCTAACTTCTTTTGCTGCCATTTAGATCAAATCTCTGAAGCGAAATTTGATCTGAGGAATACTTCTTTTCAACAATGAAAGCAGTCTACTTGGGCTAATAACACAACGTCTTTTCTTATCAATGCAAGTTTTTCACAGAATTAATGCTTTTTTAAATTTGATGAAGTCATAGTCAGAAAAGCAGTTGCTGGTATAACAAAAAGCAGAGCACTGTAGATTCTTCTATTTTAACACCAAATTCAAAATTCAAAATTCAAAATGAGATAAACCCCAAACACAATGAACTATCCGATTTACTTACACAACTACCCTAAATTTAATCAATAATCACTAAGTTCACACAAATTACATTAAGTAAGATCAAATCCACTCTGAGTCAAAAACTCAAAATCAATGCATGCAAGTAGATCATCAATGTCATCAGGCAAACTTTCGCTGAACATATAAGTGGGCAAGTCATCATCAGGCAACTTCACTTCGGGCAAGCTAATTTCTGGTTCTTCCATCCATGAATTTCTAGCTATAGTTGCACCATCAACAGTTTCCGGGAAGTTAAGTCGTGCACCATCACCTTGCATAGCCCTAGCTGTCTCGTCATTGGCAAGAGCTGCCTCATCAAGATCAATGCATCCAAACATATAAGGCGACACTCCAACTGTCCTAGCAGGAAATTGATCGATTTCTGGCTTATTCATGCATGCAATTCCTACTGTTCTTGCACCATCAACATTTTCCGAGAAGTTTACTAGTGCACTATCACATGGCATAGCCCTAGCTGCCTCGTCATATGCAAGAGCTGCCTCATCATACGCAAGAGTTGCCTCGTCAAAATAATTGCATGCCAATAAATCATTGTTGTCATTGGCCAAACTATCACAAATCATATAAGGTGGCAAGTCATATGCCTTATGCAAATCAGCATCAGGCAACTTCACTTCCGGCAACGTGATTTCTGGCTCGTCCATATATGAAATTCCAGATATATTTGCACCATCAACAGTTTCTGAAAAGTTGACTCGTGCACTATCACCATACATATCCCTAGCAGCCTTGTCATAGGCAAGAGCTGCCTCTTCGGAGGTCTTAAAGGTCCCCAGCCAAAGGCGACCCCCGTTATTCGGCTGGCGGATCTCAGCAACCCATTTGCCCCAAGTTCGTTGCCTCACGCCACGGTAACCACATTTTATATTATCTGGACCGCCTTTACCTTTCATGCAACCCTTCTTTGATCCCTTTGCAGGGGCCTTTTTGGGTAATTTTATTGTTGAACTCTTGGAATTGTGGATTTCTCGCCATTCGGCAAGGATTTCTTCTACAGTTTTGTTGCATGGCCGTGAACTTCTCTTCCTGGAAACAAAAAAGCAGTTGGTAAGGTGATGTAAAAAGTGCAAACACGATTGTTATCAACACAAAAGGTATTGACACAAGCAGGATGATTCAAAGCAAAATCAATTAAAATTTGCAGCAAAAGATGTTATTATTCACGAATAAAAGAACTATTCGACACTGGGAGAACTGTGGAATCAATAGAAAACAGAAGCTAAAACTTAATGCACAAAGAGACAACAATTATATGTTGGCTGTGTAATATATTTCTACGAAGGGAGTAATATGGCAATATATATATTTTTTTTGAGGTAAGCATTACGGCAACATATCAAATATCGGTACAAGATCAGCGGTCTGACATGGTTTAGAGATTGGCTGAACTGCTCAAGATGTTAATTCAGTTTTAAACTTTTAGAAAATTAAAAGCTTCTATTGCTTTCTTTGGTTGTTGTCTCATTTAAAAAACCACAAAAACATCAAATACTGAGTTGTTCCAAGGGTCATCATACTGTATTACCAAATGAGATAATGGAATATTAGATATACGAGTTATCCTACTTGTTCAATTACATAATTGCATGCATTTTGAAAGCCTGTAGGTTGTAGCAGCATTCATGCACACAAGGCCAATAAAGTATAATATATTTGCCATTCATTTTGATCTCTAATTCTAATCCAAGCAAATGAACCTGACGAAGGTTACTTTTTTAATATTTTTTTGGTTTTTATCTAGCACCTTTGGCAAATCTTTACTACGTGACAAAGTTAACTAGATCAAGTTAATTATTCGAACAAAAAGAAAGAACAACAAATCAATTAGGACCTATTTCTCCTCCAGATTAATTATTAATTTATTGAAGGTGAGAACTAGACCTTGGTTTGCCTATGATGTCACCTTCGTCATAATTCGGACGTTGGGGCACATTTGGAGTTGTCGACGCCATAAAACTAAAGAAGAGAGAACCTCTGGATGACTGAGCTTTTCTTGTTTCTTTCTTCTACGACTTTCGTTTACAGAAATTTAATTTCGAATTTCGATCGTATCTACGTACTCTGAAACCTCTCTCTCTACTTATAGTCGCATATATGTAATTTGTCTAAAAAAAGCCTCTTATTAGTTGCACACAATTTCTACTTCTATCTACAGCAATCTTGGATACTGAGCCAACAGTGCCACAGTGGCGCTATTTTGAGATGACTTACTAAATATATCACTTGCTTTATATGCTATTACCGAGCCAACGGAAACTTTTCTCTCTTCTGCCTTATTCTTCTCTATTGAAAACTAAATATATTACTTGCTTTTGAAAACTAAATTGGAATAAGGGAGCTGATACGTAAATACATATTTGATACTAATTATTGATATCAATTTTATTATGCATCTTTAGTTGAGTTATCATGCATATTATTAAAGTTATTATGCATATTATTTTTTGTAATGAAATAGTTATACATGTTGTCGATTTTATTATGCATCTTTAGTTGAGTTATCGTGCACATTATTTGAATTATTATGCATGTTATTTTCTGTAATTAAATAGTTATACATGTTATTTTTTGTACTAAAATAGTTATAATATAACATGCATAATAACTCAAATAATGTGCATTATAACTCAACTAAATGTGCATAATAAAATCAGTATCAATAGTTGATATCAAATATGGTATCTACGAAACATTATCCTTGGAATAATAGATATATGACTTGCTTTTGAAAACTAAATTGAAAACTAAATATATCACAAATTTTTTTCTGCATTTTTCCTAATCCGTGATACCGTCTGTTTTAACAGATACACTGTCTATTTCAAAGTAATTCCATCAGTTGGTCATCTGGCACATACTGTTATAGGTAATTCACATTTTATAAAATAAAAAAAAAGTGTTGCTCTGATAGTCTGTGTTATGCCAGTTAGTGACATACTCAACAAACTGCCATCAAACTTTATTTTTAATTTAATTCGTTTTTTTTTTGCTATTTTGTTGAACTCATTATTACAAGGATATATATCTCGGTCTATCAGTTCCAATTTTATTCTTGTTATTGTATCGATGGTAGCATTTTTGTGTTGGGTGCAACAAAGTCCATTTTCAGTCTTTTTATGTTAGAAAGCAACTTGTACTGTGCGAACATGATATCAAATTTCTTATGAAGGCTGTTATTATGGGTATCAAGGTATGTAATAAATTCCTTTTAACTTTGTTTAGAGTAACCCTTGCTAACAATTTGAGTGCCATATGGCAAACGAATTTGGAAGATTGAATTTAACCCATTTGGACATTTGGACACTTGACCTTAATACCTGCGACCCAAACATCTGCCGATCTGATGATATATGTTGTAAATACACAATGACACACATATACTTACTGCTGATGTAAGCAGTCAGGGTACAGCAGGCGTATATGCATTGCATCCTCGAGCAACGAATGTGATACTATACAAATTTCTTGTCAAATAAACAATGTATCTTATAACACTTATTAAAGGTTTAAATTTATTTGTACGCATGAAATTAGCACTGGACTTGTCATGAAGAGATGGAGCTTGATTTATTATGAATTGCATGTGTTATGTTATTTTTTTATGTATCAAACCATTCTAATTAGTCGTATTATGTGTTTATGTTTTATATGTTCAAACTAGGACATGTTATGTATTTTTTTGATTAAATGTACTACTCTATGAAGTTTAATTAAAAATATATGTGGGTGTAAATAAGGGAAACAATAATAAGAACTAAGAAAATAAATAAGATGATAGATTCAATCTTTTTCATATAAATAAGGGGCAAATAATAAAAGTTAGGATCTCTATTTTAAATTGTGTGCCAAACCAGGGACATGACGGTTAATAGCACTCCTAGTTTCTTTCATTCACTGACAAGTGGATCGAGTTAGTGGAACCTCTGATAAGAACATCTCATCGATAATGGCGTTGAAGGCCAACATCACAGAAGTGGAGCATGGGCCGCTAGTTGTTTTGCTTTGGTGTCGTTAGACGTTAAAACCGCCAATGACAATTCAAGGCAAATCGTTGAGTGAGCGAATATGTCGTAGTTCTTAAAAAAACACGAACTTTTGACGATCGTCAATCAGACCATATACGTTAGTTAACATGAATTTGAAATCAGTGCTTGTGCGTAAGACTGATGTATTGGTGTGTATGAGTGTTAGTGAAATGTTGTTATCGAATGAATTGGTCCAAGTCGTAAGCATCCCACCTGAGGCCCCATTTGAATCGAGAAAGCTGGCTTTACAAAATTGGCATTACATATTTGTCGTAGCCGAAAGAGTGAATGGTTAGTCCATTTTGTTTCCTGTAGACAAACCAAACTACATCCCGAGTTTCTCAAAAAGTTTTTTACCACCCGACATTTATCCTCATCACAAATGCCTCTTACGTTCCAAAAAAGAATTTTAATGGATCCTAACATGACTACAAGTTGGATCTGATGGCACAATAAGTGAACCGGTCAGATCTAACGACATGTAGGTCGAGTGGGTGAGGATGCCAGATTTGGGAGTAGCAACAGCAAGAACTCTAGAGCGAATGTGGTTGCGAATTTGACGAAAAGCGACTAGGTAGGAGTGAGCAAATCTAGTGACGGCATCGATGAAGTGCAGATTTGAGGCAGATCAGGTACTGCACCTCAGGACGGATGTGGCGTATTTGACAAATGTGGAAAATTTGACGGTTTTTACTGTAGAAGGTGGATCTGAACACAGCTGTGGCGGCTTTGACGGTGGTAGGCGGATTTGACGACGGAGGGCGGATCTGACGGTAAGGGGGGATCTGAAGACGGATGTGGCAGATCTGACAGAAGGCAGATCTAACAAAATTAAGGGTCTGACGGAGGGGAGTGGTAGAGGCGAGGGGCAACGGGGTGGTGAGGTCAAATGAGGCGGCGAAGCGGCAGTTGCGAGACGGGGTGGTGTTGGTGCGGGATGACGAGGTTAAACAACGACGGGGTGGTGCTGGTGCGCGACGACGACACCTAGGGTTTCAGCGAAGCGGCGAGGTCGAATGGCGACTGGGTGGTGCTATTGCGTGACGACTGCGCCTAAGGTTTCAGTGAAGTGGCGGGGTCGAATGGCAACAGGGTGGTGCTGGTGCGCGACTGCGGCACCTAGGGTTTCAGCCGAGCAGCGAGGTTGAACGACGACAGGGTGGTGCTGGTGCGCTACGACGAGGTTGAACGGTGACAAAGTTGAACTTTTAAATGAAGTAGCAGTAGATCGTCGGAGAATGACCAGGGAGTGTCCTTGATGAGGGGGATCGAACGGTGGCGTAGCCAACTGGATGAGATGTTGTAGGTACCATTAGCTGGGTTGTAGATACCGATAGCGGAGCTATGAGGCAGCATGTGAAAGCGTGAGGTAGCGTGGAGATTGAAGAGAGGGAGGAAGAGGTAGATGGCCAGAGTCTGAGCAAAAACGAGTGAAGCCTCCAAAATCGCCTACTCAATCCACAACTCCCCATGAGATATTTTCTACCAACCTGAACCTCAGATCTTGATCCATCCAAGAAGCAGCCCAACACTCATATACTAGCAAAAAATCGAGCAAGAAAGAGATGGCAAGACTCATAGAGCAAGCAATCAATCGAGTATCGAGCAACAAACGAGTAAGCCAGCCTTCCCTTCCTTCTCCTTCCCTTGATGAGCGGCTGTGAAGGGTAGCGTCGAGGTTGAGCAGGAGAGGAGACCGAGACTGATCAAGAGAGGAGATCGAGACTTCATTCTCTTTCGTCATGCAAACTTACAATTTTTTTGAACCCCTTCTATATCAGTGTTCGATCAAAACCGACATAAAAGATAGCAATTAATACCAGATGTTCGAGAAAATCCGACATAAGAGATGACATTTAATACCGATTGTTAGTAAAAAAAAATCAATATAAAAAATCTATCATTTAATATTCGTTGGTTCAAATATTTTGTACCCTTCTCTTTCAATCCCGGTTCCATAACCGGTCTAAATGCGTTTTTTATTGATATTAAAGAGGATTTTTTAGCAACTTTTTAAATTGCTTGCGGTAAGAAGTTCACCTTCACACATCTTACGAAGTACAATTCACGAATAAGAGAAAAAAAAAATGATGAAAAAGAAATGAATCTGGTTCGCAATATTACAAATGGGACGACAATTTATCTTAAAGAGTACTTTTGTCACTCTTCAATTCAAATATCTGAAGCAAAATTTGTTGTGGAGATGACTTCATTTAAAAATTAGTAGTCCACTTGGGCTAATGACAATAGGTCTTTTCTTATCAATGCATTTTTACACAGAATTAATGCTCTATTAACTTTGATTTAAATCATAGTCAGAATTTAGCTGCTCGATTAACAAAAAGCAGAGCACTGCAGATTCTCCTATACTAAACATCCAATTCTAAATTCTAATAATATTAAACCCCCAAACTCAATGAAGTACTATCCAATTTACTTACAGAACTTCCCTGAATGAATCACAAAAATGCCCACAAGTTACTTCCAAATAAAATCAAACTCCATGGAGTCAAAATTAATGGAAGCATATATATCGTCATTGTCATCGGCCAAACTTCCATCCAACATATAAGGTGACAAGTCACATGCCTTCAAGTCATCATCCAGCAACTCCACTTTCGGCAACTTGATTTCTGGCTCATCCACGCCTGACATTCCGGCAATACTTGCACCCGCAACAGTTGAGGGGAAGTTGACTCGTGCACTATCACCATACATAGCTCTAGCTGCCTCATCATAGGCAAGAGCTGCCTCTTCGGAGGTGTTAAAGGTCCCCAGCCAAAGACGACTTCCGTTATTCGGTTCGCGGATCTCAGAAACCCATTTTCCCCAAGTTCGTTGCCTCACGCCACGGTAACCGCATTTTATGTTATCTGGACCACCTTTACCTTTCATGCAACCCTTCCTCGATCCCCTTGCAGGAGCCTTTTTGGTTTTTTGTATTGTTGAACTCTTGGAATTGTTGATTTCTTGCCATTTGGCAAGGATTTCTGCTACGCTTTTGTTGCATGGTCGCGATCTTCTCTTCCTGAAAGCAAAAGAGCACTTGGTAAGTTCTCAATGTAGAAGTGCAAGAAAGGAGCGTTATCAACACAAAAGGTATGGATACAAGCAGGATGCATGATTCAGAGCACAATTATTTAAAATTTGCAGCCATGAATCAAAGCACTTAGTCGACACCGAGAGCAATGTGAAACCATTAGAAAACAAAAACTAACAAAACTTAATGGACAAAATTGATTATCGTACTATCGAATACATTTCGATGGGCATAAATAGCAATATATCTCCTTCTTTTGAAATTGGGATTTATACTAGCAATCCTGATTGTTCAATTACATAATTGCATTTGCCAAGTCATAGTAGGTTGTAGCAGCAAACACAAGGCCAAAAAAAATACAATACGTTGCTCATTTTGATCTCTATTCTAATCCAAGCAAAAGAATCTGACGAAAGTTACTTTTTTATTTCCTGGTTTTCATACTACCACCTTTGGCAAATGATTTTCCTTTACCTGACAAAGTTAATTAATCGGGTCAAGTTCTTCAAGCAAAGAGAAAGAACACCAAATCGATTATTAATTCTATCGAAGGTGAGATTTTTTACCTTGGTTTGTCTACGATGTCAGCTTCGTCGCGATTCACCTTTGGAGTTGTTGCCGCCATTAAACCAAAGAAAAGAGAACCTGTGATCTTGCTGAGCTTTTCTTGTTTTTTGTTCTACAAGCTCCGATCGGAGATATTTCCTTATTTGCACCTCTCTGTAAATACTCGCACATGACACGATTTCTATTTCTATCGAGAGAAATCTTGGGCACCAAGCCAAAACTGGGTTACTGGAGACTTCCAGGACTTTGCCACCTTTTATAGCAGCGCTTTAATTGTTTCTATTTTAATTTTTTATTGAGGTATTTTTATCTCAATACTTCTTGCAGCACACTGTTGCTTAATATATAAGGAAAATGAGGTTTTATAATAAATAAAGAAAACGACAGCTTAATGAAATAATATAATAATAGTAAAAATAAATAAGGAAACTAACAAACTCCCAAATAATTCCATGACGATTCCGTACTAAAATTCTCCATTATGGTAATAGCCGTAGCCTGTTCACTGCAACTTGTTGTGTGAATGACCTTAGAACACATGACACAAGTTAACGCGACAGATTGAGGGCTTGAGTTGAGGCCACTGGTGACGTCGTTAATTAATAAAAGGGAAATCTAATCGATCTTCTCTTGAGAAAACAATATATATAATAATAATAGGGAAATCAGGACACGTGACATAGGTATGAGTCAGCCAAAACCCTGTGCGGCTGTGCTGTCGACCAAATATCGTTTTCTTAGCGCCGAAGTTGAACTGCCTTGGTCAAAGAGGCGTTGAAGTTTGTTTGTCCCTGTACCACACTCAGATAAGTTCAAAATCAGGTCGTTAACTTAACGAATGAATTGATAACGAATGAGTTTATAACGAATTTTTGACGAATCAAATACGAACGAGTTACGAGCTATAAATATTTTTGACACTTCTAAATTACATGTTAATTAATATTGTGCAACTTCTGCTCAACTATTGAAGTTAAATATTAATATCTATCAATTAACTATTATATTACATATGTGCTTCGTTAACGAGTCGAGCTGAACAAAATTTAAAATCAACTTGTTAACTTAACAAGCTGATCAACTCGTATCATTGATAACAGACGACTTCGAGTCGAGTACGAACGATCCACAAACTTTTAACGAGTGCCGATTTCCTTTGTCAGTTTATTTATTTCTTAAACTAAAAGCAAGCTGAAAATAAATTGGCTTATAACATTTTACGTTGGGCTGAATAGGCTGCAGTTGGAAATCGGAAGCGAGGTCCTTTATCAATGTTTATTATCTTAAACTAATATAGATTATATATCTATTTTTAGGATTGTCAACAAAATACGTTTTGTACGTTTTAACGTTTTGTTGCATCGACATAAGAAATTTTTGGTTGAACGTAAGATGCAAATAGTTTTGATTGCGTTCAGTTAAACGTAACGTAAACGCAAATGGTCACTTTCGTGACGCTTATTTCGTCTTACGTTTAGAATTCTACGAGTCTGAAATAATTTAGAGTGCATAGTAGAAATATGTGTATCCTGTAGAGACCTAAATGCTTTTGCAAATAAAGATGACTAAAAATGTCTTTTGCATTCACGTGCACATGGAAAAATTTATTCTCTCTCTATTATTGAATACAACATAAAAATATTATTTTATGATGCAAACCAAATCACAACTATTTGTTCTTGTAAAAGCGGCCCGACTTTATTAAATTTTATATTTTTAGAATATGTGGGATATAAAGTGGATATGATGTGAATTTTATGAAGAAATTAGTATTGAATCCCATCATATAACAAATTACTCTTAGTCTATTTTAATGATATGTCATTTTTTTTTTACAAATTCATAAGTTTCATGGGAGAAATTTTTTGTAATTTTTAGTTTTTTCCTTTTTTGATTTTGTTGTAAACCGTTAGTAGCAAGTTAAACGTTCAAACAAATTACAATTTTTAACTTTTTAACGTTTCTTACGTTTAACTAAACACAAACGTAAATGCTACAAAATTTTCTTAAACGTGATGTAGACGCAATAAAATTATTACGCTCTTAAAATGCAACGTAAGACGCAAGAAAATATTTGCTTGATTGTTATTGAGCTATCCATTGTGTACTTAATAGATTCTTTATCATGTAAAACCCTGTTTTCATTTACTTTTCTTAAAATAAATAAAGATATATATATATATATATATATATGAGCATGGCTAAAATAATATGCATAGTACACCACATAACGTACTATGCGTCTATTTTTATTTAATTTGGTCATTAAGTTGATATTTAAGTTGCTCAATAAATTCTTCATATCAAAATCTTGTAGGAAATAAAATTTCGTGATTTTTAGAGCTTTCTTGCTATTTTTTTAAATATTTTTAAAAACAGCCCAGAAATGACACTTTTGTAGTATTAAATCTGGACTGTTTTTAAAAAATATTTAAAAAATAGCTAGAAAGCTCTAAAAATCACGAAATTTAATTTCCTACAATATTTTCATATGAAGAATTTATTGAGCAACTTAAATCTCAATTTAATGGCCTATATCTATATGCATAGTACAAAACGGAGTGTACTATGCATATTATTTTAGCCATGCTCTATATATATATATAGAATTATGCTAAAATACTTTATAAAATACCAACATTCATATACTTTAGGCTCATATCTCGACATACAAAGTGCAAACAATCTATCAAGACCGTTGAAAATATTCTCCATACTAACATCAATTTGGAGACCAAATTTTACATTTTATGAAACTTTTTTGCTATTTTTTCGGATGGGTGCAAAGTTGGTTAATTTGGAGGTCTGTAAATCGTTAGATTAACAAATTTTCCACCTATCTGATAAAATAGTAAAAAATTCTAAAAAATGTAAAATTTGGTCTCTCAGTAGATGTTAATATGGAGAACATTTTCAACTGTCTTGATCGACCGTTTTCACTTTGTATCTCGAGATACTAGCCTAAAGTATATGAATGTTGGTGCTTTATAAAGTATTTTAGTACAACTCTCTCTCTCTCTCTCTATATATATATATAGAGAGAGAGAGGAGGGATCCGTAGCCGTCTAACTTCCAACCGCTCCATGATAGCAAATGTAAATAATCGATCCGGATGTTGAAAATATTCTTCATACTAATATAGACTTGGAGATCAAATTTTACATTTTTTTTAATTTTTTTTACTATTTTATCGGAATGATTGAAAATTTATTTATCTAACGATTTACAAACATCTAATTTTCAACGCGATAAATAATAAAAAAAATTCAAAAAAATATAAAATTTGGTCTTCAAATCTATATTAGTATGGACAATGTATTGAACGGTCCAAATCGATCATTTATACTTGTTACAATGAAGCGGTTGCGAGCGGCTACGATTTTATGAATGGCGACTACGGATCCCTCTATATATATATATACAGTTCGCCCATAAACCCATAATTGTTTTTAATAAAGTCCATTTTGTATTAAATTAGAGGTTATATCCGATAGTATTTTTCTTTAAGAGAAACTTATCTGTACACGGCTGACATCACTGATCATTCGTACTAGATAAGTAAACATCACATAAACCAAATAGCATATCAAGAAAATCTGAATAAGCCGAAGAAGATAATGGTTATGATGATTTGAAAATAATATTATTTCGCGGTTTTATGATGAAACTTTATCAATGTAAAATGTTCTAAAATGAGGTCAATTATGTTTGCGTTATTGAATATTTATATAGATTATTATTAAATTAACAAAAAATTTATTAATATAGAATAGTCAGAAAGAAAAACCTCACATCTCTTCATTCTTTATACGCATGGTATATTTATCATGTACATTTTATGACTTCATGTCAAGAAATGTTAGATGCCTAGCTAGATCCAAAGCCCAGCCCAATGGGCTTTGATGTTTTTCAATCCAGCTAAATGGGCTGCACGACAAAGTATTTCTCAATCCAGCAAGAGATCTACCAGCTCTACCATTTAAATATTTTGAGGTAATAAATTTATATGAAACTCTGGCAGTAAAGTAAATAATATATGGAGACGAAGCACAAATAAATAAGGGTTTCGGTCCTTTTACATTTGATATCACCTCTAAAAAATTTACAATTTCTTTATCTAAAAAATGTAGATTTGATAGATAAAATAGTTTCTGCATTATGTTTAAATATCATAAATAATCATACCTCATTTTTAGATTAATAAATTAAATTGAAGTCTAAAATATGAGACTGAACTGTTATGGTAATGTATTGCAGAAATGACATATTCACCTCGAATTGTCTATTTTTTTAAAGTTGATTTAAAAAAAGTGGACTGAATTTCCACAGCTGAAATCCAGCCTTGTACTTTGTTTTAGGCAAGCCAATTATTAAATTATATACATCCAGAGTAATTGGAATTCCCATCTTTGCAAACAGCACATAAAATAAGGATCTGTAAACAAGACCAAATATAATTTTTCAAAGACAAAATAGCTGATATGCCACACATCAAATGAAGATTTATATGTCACCTAATAGGTCATGTATGAATTTCTGTTAAGATGATGATTTGAGAACCATGCTGATCACTGACTTGTGTACAGGTTAAAGCTCACACTGGGGACCAAGTACAGTTCGCATATTCTCTCTGGTGCCTATACTTTCCACATACGTCGAAATAGTGCATGCTCACATCTCTGAGGATTCATACAATGAACAAATTTGTAAGGTATTGGTAACATTTGAACGAAAATAATAAATAAATACATAAACAAGCTGTTGGCTTTATTACAGAGTGAATTTAGACAAAACTAGTCATCGCTAGCAAATTCCATATATATCGGACGCAATCTAAGTTACCAAATCTTAAGTTTGAATATCATACAATGATACTGCAATGAAGAAAAAAACTTCCTCATGCTGCTTTTTATAAAGTGCCTTGGATGGAAAGAAACAGAAGGCATAGGGGAAATTGCGAAAAAGGAGTGGGGCCCACAGCAAGAGATCCTGTTACAACTGATCAAAGTAACTGTTTACTATTGCGAAGGAGCAAAGGCCGATGCTGATTAGCAGGATCTTGTGCCAGGCCTCGATTGTCTGGTAGTGCGCCTCCATTTTCGGTCTTCAAAGTTGCTTGCTTCAAGAGGTAGATAATTTTATATGAATGGAAAAAAATGGTTTCATTCCTTTTCGATTGTTCCAGTTTGTTTTACTAGTTGGTCCGAGTTGACTATATAGATTTTGTTTTTGAGAGGGTAAGAAGCGATCTTCTCCTTTCAACTTAAATAAATGAGAAAAAGTACTGGTAGGGGAGAACCAGTTCAATATTGGCTTCAAAACTCAACCTTGAAACTATGGGCTGGGGCTGAGATGGGTTATATTACCATTTTTTTCTAAAGGAACTGAGATAGAGATAAGAGAAGAGAAGAGAGAAGAGGGAGAGATGGAGAAGATGAGATGAAGATCTGAAAATGAATTTCTATTTCTCAGTTAATCGATTACAATTTACAGTTTGAGTATTTATAAACTGATCCTCAGTGACAGTTGTACAATGGAATTAGTTTACAGTCATCCGATCCAACTACCACTATCTAGAATCAATCAGAACCATTTATTTGAAACGACATGTAACTGAATTGGCTGTGACAACTCTAGATCTTCTGTGGCAAGGGCAATATAGTCAATTGTGTTGTTCGCGATCCTTTGCTCACTTACACGCCCCCCTCAAGCCAGTGTGATGGGAATCACAGTGAGCTTGTCACGCAATTGATTGAAACGAGGCAAAGGGAGAGGTTTCGTCATGCAATCTGCTATCTGATCAGCAGAACAAATGAAACGAACTTTCAATTGCTGAGCTTGTACCTTCTCGCGCACGAAGTGATAGTCGATTTCAATATGCTTCGTGCGAGCATGAAATTGTGGATTGGCAGCGAGAAAGGTTGCTCCTATGTTGTCGCACCAAAGAATTGGAGGATGTGACATTGGGACAGTGAGTTCTTGTAAAAGGAATTAAAGCCACATCAGCTCGGTACAGGTAAGGGCCAGACTCCGATACTCAGCTTCTGTGCTGGAACGAGAAACAGTGGGCTGTTTCTTTGCACACCAGAATATGAGGTTGTTACCAAAAAAAATACAGAAAGCTGAAGTGGAACACCTATCATCAAAATCGCCTGCCCAATCAGCATCACTGAAGGCATGAATTTGAGTAGAGGAGTTCCTTCTGATGAGAAGTCCATGATTGAGAGTTCCACATAGATATCGTAAGACTCTTTTGGCAGCATTCCAGTGGGACAAGGTAGGATGATGCTTGAATTGTGAGAGTTTATTGACTGCAAAGGAGATGTCTGGCCGTGTGAGGGTGGCATATTGGAATGCACCTACCACAAATTTGAAAAGATGAGGATCTTCAAACAGTGGACCATCATCTTTGAAAAGAGAAGTGCCACTGGCCATTGGTGTGAGACAAGGTTTGGCTTCAGTCATGTTTACTCTTTTGAGAAGATCCAACAGATACTTGGTTTGAGTAAGAGTGAGACCATCCTTGGAGAAATTGGCCTCAATTCCAAGGAAATAATGCAATTGACCAAGATCTTTGATGGCAAAGTGGGAATGAAGCTCAGATATGCACTGTTGTACTGCCTGATTACTGTTGCCAGTAATGATGATGTCGTCAACATAGACAAGCATCATGATGGTGTACTGATTGGTTTTCAGAATGAAGAGAGATGGGTCATAAACAGAAGGTTTGAAACCCATTTGCTGAAGTGTAGTGCTGAGTTTATGAAACCAAGCACGAGGGGCCTGCTTGAGCCCATAGAGTGATTTTTTCAGCAAACAAACATGATCAGGATAAGCTTCATCAGTGAAGCCTGGAGGCCGAGTCATGTAAACTGTCTCATTCAAGTCCCCATGCAGAAATGCATTTTGAACATCAAGTTGCCTTAGAGACCAGTTGGAGGTTATGGCTAATGACAATACTGCCCTTATAGTTGAAGGCCTTACCACAGGGCTATAAGTGTCAAAGAAATCAACTCCTTCAACTTGATTGTAACCCTTGGCTACAAGTCTGGCCTTATGTCTGTCAATGGTGCCGTCTGCCCTTCTTTTAAGTTTATACACCCATTTGCAGCCAATTGCCTTTTGGTTAGGTGATAGGGGTACAAGAGACCATGTATTGTTCCTGGCTAAAGCATCTAACTCAGAGGCCATAGCAGCACGCCAATGAGAAGAGGTCTTGGCCTGAGAGTAGGATGTAGGTTCAGATTCAGTGGAAGTCAAATGAGCTACATAATCATCGAAGACTCTTGGTTTTCTAGAATTGTCTCTTGTTCTAGTAACCATAGAGTGTAGAGGAGGTTGAGAAGGTGAGTTAGCAGAAAGAGGTACATGTTGAGCAGGTGAAATAGATATAGGTTGAACTGGAGAGATAGGTTGTTGCTGAGAAGATGAAAGGATGTCAAATGAAGAAGTTGAGTTGTTAGGTGAGAGTAGAGGTTGAGAAGGTGTAGAGGGAGATGAAGTGGGAATAATTAAAGGCAATTGAAGAGAGTGTTGCTGAATTGAATAATTTTCAGGCTGATGAACTAGGTTGTGCTTGTGAAGCTTGAAAGGAAACACTGACTCATCAAATTGAACATGTCTCGAGATGTAAACTCTGTTAGAGGGCAGATGGAGACATTTGTAGCCTTTCTGAGATAAAGCATACCCTATGAACACACATGGTAAGGACCTGAGCTCCATTTTGCTTGTGTTGTAGGGTCTTGTCAGAGGGAAACATAGGCAACCAAGTGTCCTCAAAGAGTTGTAGTCTGGGTCTTTGTTGAAAAGGGTTTTATATGGGATTGTGTGGTTGGAGGGGAGTCTGTTAATCAAGTAAACCACACTAGCAAATATGTCATCCCAGTACTGTTTTGGAATTGATGCATGTGCCATGGTTGCCAGTGCTAATTCAACGATATGCCGGTGTTTTCGTTCAGCAGTACCATTCTGCTGAGGGGTGTGAGGGCATGAGGTTTGGTGTATGATCTCTGAAAATTGTCTGGTGATGGGTTTATATTCAGCACCTCCATCTGTTCTCAGAAATTTTATAGATGTGCCTAAAACATTCTCAACTTGTGCTTTGAAAATAGAGAAAATCTTAATAACATCACTCTTTTGCTTCATGAAATAAATCCATGTGAATTTTGAGAAGTCATCGATAAATGTGATATAATATCTGAATTCATTATTGGATACAATTGAGCAAGGGCCCCACACATCAGAGTGAACCAATTGCAAAGGAAAAGAAGAAAAAGTAGAAGAAGGACTAAAAGGCAATTTATGAGATTTTGCCTGAATACAGTCATGACAAGCTGTGATTTTGTTCTTATTACAGGGCAAACTATAGGTTTTGACAATTTCCTGTGTGACTGGAATGGAAGTATGACACAACCTAGCATGCCAAATGTCAGGAGACAAAGAGACATGAAAAGCTTGAGGTGATTTCTTCAGTTGAAGATGAAACAGTCCATTATGGTTGGGTATTGGTAGGATTGGTAACTGTTGATCTAGATCCTTGACAAGACATGAAGAAGAAGAGAAGTTAATAGAGAGATTTGGATTATCATGAAGCAATTTAGAGAGACTTATAAGATTTGTTGTGAAGTTAGACACATAAAGCACATTTTTCAGTTCAATTGAACATGTTGAGAAGTTAAAGATAGCTGAACTAGTATGAGTAATGGTAAGGCCCATACCATTCCCAATTTGCAGTTTGTCAGGTCCAGAGTACTCAAAGAAGGTGGTCAGATTGTTTAGGTCTGAGGTGACATGTTGATTTGCTCCAGAGTCAAGAAGCCAGTTGGAGAGATTTGTGTCAGAGGTTGGAGGAGGCTGAGCTGGAGGAGGAGCAAAAGTCTGAGCAGTGAAAGCTTGGTATCTTGGAGGAGGGACCCACTCTGGATCATTGTTGTATCTCCTGTAACAAAGTTTGGCTGTATGACCAGGCTTGAAACAAATCTGGCATGAAATGCGTTGACCCTGTGTCTGAGAGTACACTGAAGAAGGATTACCGGTAGGTGGCCTGTAAACAGGTCTACTGGTATAATTGGGTGGATTTGGAAGCAAGGGAGCAGAATTGGTGTACTGAGAAGTAGAAGGTCTAGATTTGTAGTTGTTCTTAGTGTTGTTGTTGGAGTAGAAGGCAGAGGGAGGAGAAGAAGTAGTGACCTGACTTTTGAGAAGTGCTTCATGACTGATAAGAAGACCATGAAGATCTGAGAAGGAGAAGGGGTTATGGTGAGCTGCTGCGTTGATAGCTACAACAATAGGGTTATAATCGGTACCAAGACCTTGAACCGCTTGCATCACCAGTTCTTCATCTGAAATTGGTGCTCCTACAAACGCCAACTCATCAGCAAGGCAACGAAGATTGTTGAGATACTCAGTACAGTTTGAATTGCCTTTCTGACATGCCTGGATCTGGCGCCTGAGTTCAAGGCGGCGAGAGCTCGAGGTTGAAGCAAACTGTTTCTGAAGCGTGATCCAGAGCTCTAGAGTCGTGGAAGAGGACACGACTTGTGCTTGAACTGAGTCAGATAAAGAAGATCTGAGCCAGCCTAATAGCAACTGATCTTGGCGATGCCATTGAAGATACTCTGGATTGACACCAAATTGACCTGACGGAGAGGTTGTTGAGGAGGGAGGAGGGAGGGATTCAATGAATTTTGAGAGATTGTAGCCATGGATGATCGGAAGCACCTGAGCTTGCCATGCGAGATAATTCGAGGTTGTTAGTTTCATCGCAATCGGAATTGAGATGATTACGACTGGATCTGAGGTGAGAGCAGTGAGAGAAGAAGAGGTGGTTGAAGAATCGTTTTCTTGAATCGACATTGTTGAAGAGTGGCTCTGATACCATAAAGGAACTGAGATAGAGATAAGAGAAGAGAAGAGAGAAGAGGGAGAGATGGAGAAGATGAGATGAAGATCTGAAAATGAATATCTATTTCTCAGTTAATCGATTACAGTTTACAGTTTGAGTATTTATAAACTGATCCTCAGTGACAGTTGTACAATGGAATTAGTTTACAGTCATCCGATCCAACTACCACTATCTAGAATCAATCATAACCATTTATTTGAAACGACATGTAACTGAATTGGCTGTGACAACTCTAGATCTTCTGTGGCAAGGGCAATATAGTCAATTGTGTTGTTCGTGATCCTTTGCTCACTTACATTTTCCCAAAAAAAAGCTCTTCACAACGGCTTTAAATTTATTTCACAGGGAAAAGTGAACATGCCATTACCAGTAGAGTTTTCAAATTGACTGTAACTATAACATATTTTATTATATACAAGTTTCAAAAACTTATTTGTTAGATATCAATGCTGCAACAGAGAAAAATTTAAGCCGTTCTCTCCAGGTACCCTGCCAGTATATATTGTCAGAAAAAAAAGTTAACTGGTGGATTGAGATCAAACCATTCATCAACAGATAATTATGTTGACACCCGATCCAATCTCAATTACCATACCTAGATTTGGAATATCATACAACAAAACTGCAATTAAATAATAAAGGGCTTTGGATGGAGCTTCCCAAAAAATAGATGATTGAGGGGATATCAAGAAAAAAAGTGTAGCCCGGACGAGGGTTCCAGTGTCAACTGAACAAAATGGCTGTTTACGGTTGCAAGAAAGCAGAGATAGGCATGGTCTAATCGTTCAATCGCGACGCCAATTTGCAGGATCTTGTGCCAAACATAATCTGGTAGTGACTCTGTTTTCGGTCTTCCAAGTTGCTTGCTTCAAGACAAAGAAGATAGACAGCTTATCACTGATACAGGATTTACTGTAACTACTGAACCAAAAAATTTCTCAGCAACTCTTACAGGCACCCATACTAGGTATTGCACCATTTCTTGCACATCACTGACATTATAACACAGTGTGGACTGTGGACGAATTTGCCTTCTCTGATACAATGTCAATTAGTACTGGTATTTAGCTAGGGTTTTAGAGGTTTTAGAGAAACAAGGAGTTTCTTAAGAAGAACAGTCGAAAAAGAAAAGGTACACTATTGTGAAATTGGGTTCAGCCGTTTCTTTACACAACTTTGTGAAGAGAACCTTAACACTTCTAGATATTACAAAACAACATAAATTACAATCCAACCAACAGTACTCACACAGAAAAAAAGAATTCTTATCAAGAAATAAAATGTAGATTTGGAAACAGCACCTTACAAAGCCAAAGTGTTGATAGTTCACACATGAAATGAAGATTACGATCCATCAATTCGATCAAAATGCACCAAAATTATTAGTTCAAATATTTTTTTTCTTAATTAGATCCATCAATTCTATCAAATTTTCCTTGGCATACACCTGCGCGGAGGCCGATTCATCGGTATATATGATTTACAGTTCGGAATGACCTTCGGCCTTGACATCTTGTTAAAACGCTTCCTTGACTTGTTTTCGTCGTAGCGATTGCGACCTTGACTCAATGTAGGTTGATTGGCATGGGACAATACAGGGTCACCTTCTTCATGAAATGTTAAATAATCCTGAATACCACCAACAATGACATTGACGAAATTAGCTTCAGTTCCAGAATTTAGTTGGGTTTCCAAATGAGAAAACTCGCTTCCCGATGAACTACCGTATGGAATCCTTCGCAAGGGAGAAAGCTGATATCGTCTAGGAAAGAAGAGGAGTGGTTCAAGTAGTGAAAACTCCTCATCCAGTTGATTGTGCAAATGTTGAAATGAACTTCCAATGCGGTTAAATGCTCTTCTCCTGTTCATCCAAAAAATGAAGCTTCACTGCTTCAGCTTTTAACATGGTCATATTTAATTGTGCAGGATACAAGAGAAAAAGAAACTAGTGCAACTAGCAAATGCCAAACAGCCAATCTTATATCTGCCTATTAATTAAAAGAATGGATAAAATATCTAAATTGTGAGATAGAGGGCATTAGATTATAACCTGTTTTACTAAAATATTTTTTCGCTCTTTCTCTTGGCTAGATATACATTTTTCGCCTTCAATAAACACTTTGTTTATGAGAAAAGATAGTGCATAAACATTTTCTTTGGCTAGATATACAGTTCACATTATCACATATCTCTGGTACGTACCATATCTTCCAAAATCCATCGAGATAGTGCATAAACACGTCCCCAAGCATTCACGCTCTAGATTTATTAGGTATTGGTCATGAACCAGAGAAAACTAAAAACTGTTGAGAATTGATTAATTCAAATTTCTGTAAGCGGTAGCAGCATACACTACTATACAAATATGGGTTTTAATAGAGATTGAAAAATATTTTTAATAGCAGACTATCAGAGGTATTATAGGGAAGGTTGTTAAAGATTGAAGAGTCCGCTATTAAATGTAACTTTTAATATTGAACTTTAGTAAAGGCTTCTTATAAAATATGACTTTTAATAGCGAACTTTAGTTAAGGTCTTATATAATGATGACTTTTATTAGCGGACTTTAGTAAAGATCTCCTATAAAAATGATTTTTAATAGCGGATTTCAATAAATGTCTTCTATAAAAGGCAACTTTTAATAGCAGACTTTAGTAAATGTCCGCTATAAAAAGGTTTTGAAGAATAAAAAAACGTTGTTGCCTACTTTCATTTATTGCGAAATTAACTGATTTGATTGACATTTTTTGCTAAAATATTCGTTCGTAATATATAATTAAAAGAAAATTTGACTATTTGCAAATATATCTCGTTGCTTAATTTATTTTTTCTTTTTATATTAGCTGTAATATGATTTTAACAACCTAATTTTATTTTTAAATGACCTTATGAAATAACATAATTTTATTTTTACAGCAATAATTAAACGAGTTGTGAAAAAAAAAACTTTTTTACAGTAATACTTAAAACTTATATATATATGTTTATCATTCATCACAAAAATATGTAGACATAATTGAATAACAAATTTTTAAAGTAAGTTTGAAGGAGCACAATAATATTTGAAGGACGAAAGCAGAATGATGGAAGATTTTTGTGCGAAGAACGAAGAATGATGAAAGATTTTTGTGAGAATTGAAGGAAGAATGAGAGAGAGTTGATGTCTTATATAGAGAACGAAAATTGTTGGAATAAAAAATGTGTCTTAATCCGTGAGACTCTATGATTTCTTTGGCGTTGGATTGACAAGAATTAACGGCTGAATTGAGAACTACATGGTGATCCATGGGAGCAAACAATAATCTGATCAGAATTTTTTATAGCAGACATGTAGGCAAATCCGCTATAAAAACTTTTATAGCGAATATGTAGGCAAATCTACTATAAAAATCTTTTATAGCAAACTCCAGGAGCCACTCGGTATAGCGGACTCTCGATATCGTCCGCTATAAAAGACCACATTTTATAGCGGTCTCACTCTTACATCCGCTATAAAATGTCCTTTTTAATAGCGGATTTGCTCTTTACTGCTATAAATTGTCCTGCCAGTACTTTTTATAGCTAAATTCTTTGTAGATCCGCTATTAAATATACAAAGTTAATATTCAAATTGTCACTGAATAGATTTTATAGCAGATCTTAGAAAAATCTGCTATAAAATGGGAGCTATAATAGACATTTCTGTTGTAGTGATAACATTAATATAATTAGAGTTTAATAATTAGTTGTGTTGTTTATTTTAGCAAATGAATTAATTTAGGGAATCCTGCTTTAATTTTTATTATTATTTATTATAACAACTACTATGTTTAGGTTTAGCATGAATGTGGGGAGTTTGTTGAGAAACAAGAAAATGTATGATCTTACTTTGCACAAGATGGTGTATTATGGAGTGATTGATGCAAGGTGTGAAGAAATTGAAGTCTTTCATGAAAAATATCGTACATCTTGGCAAGAAAGATTTGAATTTTGGGAATCAATGCATGAGGGAGAAGACATGTGAAGTGAAGGTTGTGTGTGAGAGAGAACACTTATTAGTTTTTAGAACTTTATAATTTCTATGCTCCACTCCATTAAAGACTTTTTTAATTGTGTTTTGTACTTTTAATGACTCATGTTTTGTTTTGTTTTGTATGCATTTGCTTTGATGATTTTAGTTATTTGCTTGCATTTTATCATATATCTCTTGTTTAATGCTTCACATTTTATAAGTTGTGCTTTAAATTGTTATATTATAATTGTTTATTGAATTGATGGGGAGCATACATCAAAATGACTATGCTAAAATGTCAAATTTGAACTGATGGTAGCTTTAATACCTTGACTTGTAATTGATATTACATGCTTATATTTAGGAGGAGCAATTAAATTGAATCAAGCCTTTTTCCAACTTTGCAAAGGGGAGGGGGGGGGGGGGGGGGGGGATGTAGTATAATGCATGGATTTGATATACGCTCACATAGGATTTTGCAAATTGTCAAAAAGACGAGTTTGTTAGTTTAAACTCTTCTTTGCTTTGACAAATTGCAAAACAAATCAGTACTAACCTTGCACAATTGAGTTTTGATGACTTGCAGGTTTATACATAACAGAGCATCACAAAGGCTTCCATTAAAGTAACGCATGGATACCCGTCATAACGAGTCTCCAATCCGTCACAACGGATCCCTATGGCATTGTAACGGGTACCTAAGGAGAAGAGGTCAGAAGACAGATCAGAAGCAGGATTGGATAGAGACTTGCCTTACAGTAATGCAAGCAGAACCATCATAATGTGTTGCCGACCTGTCATAATAGGTTCCTCACCCGTCACAACGAGTTAATGAAGAAATGGGCCCAAAAATCAGTCAAATACACATACAGTGGCATTTCTGGAAAGGTGCAGACCCGTCACAACGGATTCCATAACAGGTTGGAGATTTCTGTAACGAAAGCAACCCTAATCAAGATTTCAACAGTCCAAGAAGTGTTATCTCTATATAAACTTAGTAGCTACGTTCCAACAGAACAAGAAAACTATCCCCCAAGTTTACAAGCACTCAAAGAGCACCATAAAGAGCACTGAAATATTCTCCTTCCAGCATTCAAACCTGAGAGAGAGTTTAGCATAGCTATCGTCTAATTGTCGATTCGTGATAACTTTTAGCTGTTTTGTTTGGTGATCTACGTTGTGTTGTCAAGTAGATCATAAATCTTGTCTTGGATTGTGTTGTCAACCAAGACCGTTACCTTGTAGAGCAATGTTGCCCTTGCAAGGGTTTGAAGTCTTTTGGATAGATTCTCTTTTTGTAAAACACTTGTGATTTAGTGAATTCAGTTTCGAAAGGTATTTTTGGATCTGGAGGTCCCGTGGAGTAGGCCTAATTTGTTTTGCAGGCCAAACCACGTTACATAACGTGTTCTCTTGCTATCTTGCTCTTACTCTCTTTACTTCTTTGCTTGAATTGTTAAATTGCACCATTACTTGCTTGTATGACTTAGCTAGGTGATGAAGGTCTAAAAATAGTACTTGAAATTGTTAAACGCTTTCGCAATTATTTGAGGCCTTTACCCCCTTTATCAAAATAACATGATCAAGTACAAAAGCAAAATATCGAACCATGGCCTCCACTCTTAAGTGAACTAACAAGGATCAAGCAAGTACTAGCCGATTTGGGCATTAAAATTGAAGAACCAATGAAAATATTTTGTGACAATCAAGCGGCTAGACACATTGCAGCAAATTTCGTGTTCCACGGGTAAACCAAACACATTGAAGTGGACTGTCACTTCGTGAGAGAGAAAATCCAAGCTAAAAAAATTGTAACTTCCCTTGTTAAAAGTGAAGACCAACTAGCATACATTTTACAGAGTTAAGCAATAAGGCTCTTGAAAATATTTGTTGCAAGTTAGGATTATACGATCTGTACAATCCTAGCTCGAGAAAAGTGTTGAGAAACAAGAAGATTAAGAAGTCAAACATGGATATTAAGAGGATAAATAAGGAACAGAAAGAAAGGGACCCAGTAGCCTTAGAAACGAATCATCATGGGTCAGTTTAGAAAACAATAAAGAGCACACTTGCTACAGGAGCTTCAATCTACTGTTTCCTTTTGCTTTTTATTTTTTAGAAATTACATTCCGTACATGTCAAGATAGGCAACCGTTATATCCCCGTTGGATATATACAGTACTGTGTAATACACACCGTAAGAATTTGAATATAGAAAAAAACTTTTATCATTCAAACCCTCAATCAGCTAAATATAATAGAGTTGTCTAAGAATAGAATTTTTGTAGGCTATAAAAGAACTTATCTGTATTGCAAAAAGGATGTACTGCAAGTACGTTGCAAAGTGAATAAAAAGGTTTGAGTTTGAGTGGGAAAGAAATATCCAATGCATAAATTCTTTGTTTTATGTATCCAACAGCAGCTTTTATATCCAACAATTTGGAATCAGAGCCAAAGGTCAGATATCATGGCAGATCCGACCATGGCAGAGTTGAGCACTTCAAACTTGTCAATTCCGCTGTTCAAAGGAGAGAACTATGAACTTTGCACTAACAGAAAACCAGTTTTGCACTTGTTTCTTTACTGGCAACATGTACAAAAGGAGGGTTTGGATATTGATAAAATGGTCTGGATGAAGGAAGTAGAGGTGACTGTCGTATCAGCCCAGTTTTGAATTGTCAAGCAATGCAAGAAGAAGTGGTGGAATAGAAGCACATCGGCTTGAAACAACATGATACAGATATTTTGACAAAAGCATTGGCACGAGAAAATTTTGAAGAATTTCAAAGCAAGCTCAGAGTTAGCAACTTTGAATCAAGGGGGAGTGTTGAGAATTAATTCAAATTGCTATAAGCAGTACCAGCATAGCACTTCTACAATTAGAGTTCTATAATTAGTTGTGTTGTTCGTTTTAGCAAGGTAATTAATTTAGGAAAGCCTACTTTAGTTCTTTTATTATAGCAGCTACTATGTTTAGATTATAGCATGAATGTAGGGAGTCGTCTGAGAATAGAATTTATGTAGGTTATAAAACAAGTTATCAGTATTACAAAAGAATGTATCGCAAATAAGTTGCAAAGTAAATGAAAAGATCTGAGTTTGTGTGGAAAAGAAATATCCAATGCATAAATTCTCTGCTGTTTGTATCCAGAAGCAGGTTCTATATCCAACAAAACTGGTTCTCGTTGTATTCAGAATTTTTTGATGACACCAACAAAGGATGCGTTTGGATTATGTCATAATTAGTGTAAAAATAGTGCTATCTAGATTAGTGATTGAAATAGTGGTTATTTTTTGCTATCTAAGTTAGTGTAAAAATAGTGCTATCTAAATTAGTGAAAATGTTGTTTGGATTGCACATTTAGAATAGTGATTGTGAGAATTAGTACAAAAGGAGGGTTTAGTCCCAGGTGAGTTTGAATAGATTAGAAAAGAAATCCAATTGACATGATGAATGAATTAGAAACTGAATTAATAGCGAAGGAGTCACTGCTTGCAAATATGTTTGTACCAGTTTCAATCTAGCAATAACCACACATTAACTTTGATAATCACACACTGAAACCACAATAAAAAACTTACTCATGCTCTTCCTTATAAAGGGCTTTTGATGGAACCTCAAAGAAAAGGCGGAAGGAAAAGCGGAAGTCACGAGAAAAGAGGGTAGCCCAGAGGGAGGGGTCCTGTGTCAGCTGATCGAAGTGTTTGCTTACAATTGCAAGGGAGCAGAGATCGGCATGGTCTAATTGTTCATTCTCGACGCCAGTTAGCAGGATCTTGAGAAAAACATCGTCTGGTATGAACTCCATTTTGGTCTTCCAAGTTGCTTGCTTGAAGCCTTGAACAGAAAGATAAATTGGTTATAATAATTACCTTTTCTATTGTTTTGTTATAAATAGTTTGTCTGAGTTGACTATAGAATTTTTTATTTTTTATTTTTGTTGAGACTTGAGAGGGCGGGAAGCGGTCTTCTTCTTTCAAATTAAATAAATAAGAAAAATAAATACTGGGTACAGGCGTACAGCGGAACCAGTTCAATATTGGCTTCAGAATTCAAACTTGAAACTATTGTCTATTGGCTTGGTGAGATGGGGATATGACCATTGTTAACATAAAGGGCAATGATACAATGCTTTCTGTTTTGCCTCCTCATTTCTTCCCCTCTTACTGACACATGGTCCCACATGAACTCCACGCTTTGACTTTAGAGGGTCCTTTACTGAAACATTGATTGGGGGTGAAACAAGACAGCGGATACTTTTCCTAACATAAATACTTCACAGCGATTTTAATTTAGGGAGCGACTAACTGTCCCCCCTTACAAGCCCCCATTACACGCTCTCCATATAAGTCTTTATACTCAAATGTAGTAGTCTTTATATTTTTTAGTATAAATCTTTATACTAAAAAAAATATTATCATTCAATTTGTTCAATAAAATATTTATACAAAGAATTAAAAATAATTTATCATTGCATTTAAGTGGGGGACGCGTAAGGAAGACGCTAAAATGAGGGAAAGTTATATTTACTCTTAATTTAATGGTGAGATATACTAAAATTTGGACATGCCACATTCTCAACAAATTTTTTAAATTAACTGTAACTATAATGTATTTAATTATTTGGAGGTTTAGAGCATTAATACCAGTGTTGTTCAAAATAACGTAGTTACAATTGCTAACTTAACAATCTTGACGATTTTTCAAAATAAAATAAAAATTAGCTTTCTGAATTTAATAATAATTTTAAGTAATTGAAAGCAGAAAATAGAACCCTTTTAAAAATATATAATAGCCCAAGTAAAGATAAAAAAAAAGTAATATTTGGCCCAACAAACTCTTATAAACAGCCCAGAAAAAGTTTCCGGTTTACCTCAGCAGCCTCTTGTTTATGGCCCAGCCAATCCCATCGACCAACTCATCTTCTTTCTCGTCGTATTGTTCCAGGGAACTGTATTCTCTGCACCGTTTTTTCGGTGTTCTCTGCATTCATTTAATATGCACCGTCTGATTAGATTTGAATGGCTGATCATCAATTATATGATTCAAGAGTTTTTTGTATTATAAAATCACATCCGTCAAATTTAATCCAACGGTTCTGATTAAACGAGTGCAAAGAGCATTAGTAAAAATGAGTGCAAACAATATCGTTTCATTTTTTCAGAGAACGAAATCCTCTACACCTCTAAAGAGTTGTAGTCAATTTCTCTTCAAGAAAATGACTAGCTATATAAATTTCTCTGAATTTTCAAAATATGGTAGAACTGACGAATACATTCAGGTACTTAAATGTTAGTGTGGCTACCCGATTCAATACTGGTACCAAACATTGAAACATGGTTATGACAGTTACACACTTAACATTGATGCTGTGGAAGAAACTTGAGGATGGGGAAACTCGTTGCTGTCAAGGAGAGCAATGGGTGGAGCAGGATTCAAAGGAGAAGCCATTTTCCAGCCGCCACCCTCCCTAAACCCTATACCCCATTTGCTTTCCCAGCCACCCACCATACCTTTCTATCCTATAAAAACAAACGCCCATCTCTATCCCACATCATTCCCAGACATTCTTCCCTCCTTCATAACATGGCTTCCAACAGAAACCAAAACCCTCACCGCCCCCTTCACCATAGCCCTTCTCGCCAGCAACCCCGGATCTCAGGTTCCCAGCTCTCGGCCCTCTCCTCTAGAGGCCGCTCATCCAACCCACATCACACCTCCACCTCCACCGGTAAGTCCAGGATACCGACAAGAGACCGATCCAAGTCCAAGCTCATCTCCAGAGCAGATTATAAGCCTATGTCTCGTTCCGAACTGCAATCCCTATTGCAGTGGCTTCCCTTCCCACCTAACAAAAACGACCCGGCATGGAGAGGTCGTTGTTTCGACTGTTTCGTCGTGGGTCATGAACCTGGAGCGTGCAAGGGCTTCATCGTTTGCCACAAGTGCTCCAACCACGGTCACAAGGCCCAGGACTGCTCCTCCAGCAGTATCGGCTCGGCCTACAAACCTCGTGACCTTACACCTCAAGGCCCGACAGGGGATGAGACAATGCCGCAAGATAGACCTCAAATTGCTTTCACGCATGTGCATGAAACGCCTAATTTATCACTTGAGATCTCTAGGCTTCGCCAGGCCATTGTGTTGGACACGCGATTCCTACCGTCTCACCACTCCAAAACTGTAATGTCTGATTTCCAGAAATCTTGGAAATCTCAAATGCCGGGACAGATTTCCATGACCGGGGAAAATCAGTACCTTCTGCTACTACCAGACAACGTACCGAGACACTCCTTCATGGTGCAGAAACACCCAAACCTTGACAAAATAGGGTATGTCTGGTACCCGTGGTCACCACGTGTCACCGGACAGAGGGCCAACTTAGATTACAGAGTATGGATTCGTCTTCACAAACTCCCGCCATTCGCTTGGTCCATTGAACAATTGACCTATGCGACTGCGAGTTTCGGTCTCATCATCGACCACGGCAGATTAGACAATCGCATCTCTCTCGAGTATCTCGACATCCTTGTTGCCTCACCCGATCTCTCTCTCATCCCTAAGAGCATTTCATTTTTCGTCTTAGGCATTGCCCCAATTATTCCTATCCAAATCCTTGGTTGGGTCCGCGACCCATTCCCTTTCGATGTTCCCTCCGACACGACGCCAGCCCAGTCGATCTTCGACAACAAATATCGTCAACTCAATGCACCCCTTGCCAAGGAAAGCAACACATCAGCAGGCGAATTATTAGACCTGCTTCTAATGGAGGCTGCTGACTGGAGCTGCAGCAAAAAGTTCCTAAGGGAGCTCATTGACACTGCCCCACCGGAAAAAGTCACCACCTTTCTGCGGCGCATGCTGCAGGCGCCTAGTTCAAATGAAGAAATGGACAAGTCCATTTCGGTCCCCAATGGAGATTCCCTACGGGAGCAAATCCAAAATGCTGCCCCCAACTGGGACTCAGCAGGCAGTCAGTACAGGGCTGACATCTGGGCATCTGAATACTCAGACAAAAAGAACAGAGCTGACAAGTTCTGCAGCTACAAGCCAATTGGCCCAGTCTGCTCCAGCTGCTATTAGAGACAAATCGGACCCTTCTAAAGCAACTTGGAAAGCTGTCGCTAGGCGGCCCGAAAAGGAGCCCATGATACCTCAACATGTCACCCAGACTCACATTGGGCCCAAACTCCTTGCTACTTCCATGCAGGCCGCCAAACCAAAACCCAGTCCAGCACGATTTCTTGACATGGACCTTCTTCTTCAAACCTCCCCGATGGACATTTCTTATCCGTCGGATGGGCCCACCGAAAACCACATGCCAGCTCACTCACCACTACCTATTCACCCCCAGATTGTACCCGAACACCCCATGAACCCACCCTCTCTTCTCACCTCTGTCACCTCAAAGAAATCACCCACTCCCCTCATCTCTGAAACCCCGAGACACTCTCAGCCCCACAACACCTCGACCCCTACCACCGAAACAGCGCCACCTCCTCTACAGGCAAGAGCAAACCCCTCCCCAGCTCCACCATCTCCCCTCCCCGCGTCACCACTACCTATACATGATAGAGCAAACCCACTACACCAATCTCCTCAGGTATCCACGCCACAGGAAGTCACCACCTTCCAACCATCGACCCTCTCACTCTCTTCTGTCCGCCCAAGCTCGGCCTCCCTCAAACCCCCATCCACATCCGCGAGAACCTCTGGTGTCAGGAAGCAGCAGCACCACCTCGGTGATCCAAACCCGACTCGTCGCAGCACGAGAAACCCCAAACCTCCGCCACACCTATCGGGTATGGTGCTTACGTCGGCCAAGAAGCGCGTCAGACAACGCAAAACCATCAAATCTGTGGCCGACGGGGACAACATAAAAGAAATTTTACGCTGTCTCGAAGACGACACCCTCAAATCTGCGCCCCTGAACAGCCAGCAAATCCAACAGTTATCCTCCTTGGTCGATCTAGGTGCTTTCTCCGTCCAGGCATTTGAAAATCAGGACGGGAATTTTGACGCAGAAAAGGCCTTTGCTGCTCTTGATAGGATGGAGGAGGCAGGGACCAGCACACTCCAGGAAGAGTCGCCAAATCAGTTGAAAGATCAGGACATCACCATGGAAATTGAAAGCAATGAAGCCTCTGATGGGGAAATTCCTCTGGATGAGGTTGACTATGGCACAGGAGATGAGGATCTCCTAACCGAGTAGCTGCAAAACTCGGTAGCACTGGGACAGCCGCAAGCCTCCTTTCTTGATCTATATTTTGTGTAGGACTAGGAACTTTAGTTTAGGACATTTTGATGCTTCATGTTAAGTTTAATTTCATGGAATGTTAGAGGCTTGGGTGACTATAACAAATGTGGGGTGGTAAAAAACTTGTTAAGAGGCCAAAATTGTCAAATAGTTTGCTTACAGGAAACTAAATGGGACAACCCCAATTTCTTTAAAATGAGACAAACATGTCCACCAAATTTCACTTCTTTCCACTCAAAAAAACGCAACAAACACTAGAGGTGGCTTACTTATTGCTTGGACAAACTTGCTCTTACACCACCACTCCTTCACTCATGAATTCTCTTGCACGGTTATTCTTGAGCTACACTCAAAACTAATCATGATTACAAATGTCTATGGGCCGATTAACGAAGGACTAAAACTAAGCTTTTTGATGGAACTGCATCAAATTAGGGCTCTTAACAACCTACCTTGGATAATCAACGGGGACTTCAACCTGTTTCGATCACCGGACGATACGAATGGAACGTCATTCAACTTGGGAACAACCCTTGAATTTAACCACTGCATTGATGAACTTATGATTCTGGAAGTGACACTTCAAACTAGGAAATTCACTTACTCAAACAAGAGACCATCTCCAACTCTTTCGAAGCTAGACATAATCTTCCTCTCCGAGAATTGGCAATCGCTAGCCACCTCCCCACTCCTTTATAACCTTACTGACGTTCCCACCCCTATCTCGGACCATGTCCCGATTAAATTGGAAATCAAGGAACTTCGGCCAAAGCCCCGTCGACATTTTAAGTTGGAACGATACTGGACCAAATTTGAAGAAACCAAGGACATAGTGCTACAAGCTTGGAATATTCCGAACCCATCCGACATAGTCTCAATTGATCTATCCCGCCGCCTAAACTCCACTAGGATAGCTCTTGCGAACTGGGCGAAACAAAAATTTGCCAAAGTACACTCTATACTCACACGGACGAAGGATATTATTAGAGCATTGGATGCGGCAGAGGAACATAGATTACTTCTCCCAAACGAATTCAAATTTCGGTTAGATCTCCGGAAACACGCCTACGACTTATCGCTTATACAAGAACAGCGATGGCAACAACGTTGCTCGGTACGATGGCTAAAACTGGGGGACAAGAACACAAGATACTTTCACACAGTCGCAACAAATAGATTCAAGTCAAATCACATCTCTAATCTAGAATTCCAAGGGAGCTCACTCACTGACCCGAAGGAAATTAACGTAGCCTTTTCCTTATACTACAAGGAAATAATGGGTCATCGACAGGAAACAGAAAAAATGCCGCAACATCTGGTCACCCTGATCTCCCAAGAAAATGATATTGACCTCTCCCCCCTTGAGGTTCCGTTCACAAGGGAAGAGATTAAAAAAGGGGTGCTCTCACTAGCTAAGGGCAAGGCATCAGGACCTGATGGTTTTCCATCCGAATTCTTGGAAATTTACTGGGACTCTCTGCAAGATTCAATCTGTAAAGTAGTTTACTCCTTCTATAACAACACACTCGATCTAAGGAAAATCAACAAAGCGGCTATATCTGTGTTACCAAAAGTACGAAACGCATGCAAGATAGAGGACTTTCGTCCGATCAATGTCCTTTGCTCTATACCTAAACTTCTATCCAAACTACTAGCTGATCGTCTACAACGATTCCTACCAAGTCTTATCAGGGACAACCAAACAGCATTTATCAAAGGTAGAAGTATAATGGAAACCTTTCTCACAGCCAGGGAGTCCTTAATTCTAAGGAACAAACTTAACATTCCTTCTATAGCCGTGAAGGTAGATTTTCGGAAAGCCTTTGACACAGTCTCTTGGGATTTTCTCCTTGACCTCCTCAAGGCAAAAGGTTTTTCGCCACTATGGAATTCTTGGATACATAACATCCTAAGCTCTTCATCCTCAGTGCTTAGAGTTAACGGACATGAAGGACCATCATTTTATCACCAACGAGGGCTGCGACAAGGTGACCCTCTGTCGCCCTTACTTTTCAACTTGGTCGCTGATACTCTACAATTGTTATTACTAAGCGAGAGTAATAGCTTTATCAGCATGCCATCCTTTCATCTCTCAGCATTACAATATGCCGATGACACACTGATCATCGCAGATGCACACCCAACTAACTTACAAGGAATAGTCAGGGTGTTGAGAGATTATGCTAGGATGACTAGACTAAGCTTAAACCAGGCCAAGAGTGAATTTGTCCCAATTCGGGTGCCCACTCATCTCCACGGGATACTCGAGCGGCTACTGGGATGCCAATCGAAATAATTCCCAATAAAATACCTAGGACTACCCCTCACTATTAAAAAACCAATCAAAACCCACTTTCTCCCACTTCTGGATGCCATACAACGGAAACCCCAGTCTTGGAAGGGCAAAACTTTATCTAAAGGGGGCCGGTTAGTCTTGGTTAACTCGGTTCTAAATGCTCTACCCGTATACTATATGCAAGCCTTCCTTTTACCAGCCTGGCTTCTCAAGCATATTGAATGCATAAAAAGAAGGTTTTTTTGGAAAGGGGATAACACACCATCAAATGGGGGCTACTTCATTGCATGGACCCAGGTCTGTCTACCCAAGGAAAATGGAGGTTTAGGGGTACTGGACCTAAAAACCTTCAATAAGGGTCTCCTTCTCAAATGGTTGTGGCACATCTACACGGAACATGGATCGATTTTCCCGAGTTTCATGAGGGAACATTACCACTTCCCTCCCCTACAAGCGATCCAGGACCCTCTAGAGCGACCAAACTACCCCTCATTCTTCCTGCGAGACATTTTGTCCTTGTTACAATTCTTCCGCACGGCCACAGTTACTAGCGTGGACGAGGTCAAGTGGCGATGGTCATCATCTGGGATTTACTCATCGCACACAGCTTACAAAACCCTTATCGACCCGGGTATACGCAGCAATACTTATCTCATAACTTGGAAAACAAGATCCCCCACCAAGGTTAAAATCTTCATTTGGACCTTGCTTAAGGGTCGCCTGCCAACGAAGGAATATTTACACAAACTAGGATGCATCCAGGACGACCGATGTGTTTTATGTCAATCAAATTTACTAGAGACGATTGACCACCTATTTGTTTCGTGCCCCTTTTCTACTAGGATATGGCGCCAGATAACAAACGTCATTCACAGGGCCACGATGATACAAGAACTATGGCACTCCCTCGAGAGGAATATCTCACTAAGGAATGTCGATAAAGGGTTGGGGGACACACTGATCCACGCGGCGCTCTGGACGATCTGGAAAGCTCGGAACAAATTCATCTTTCAGGACGTCTCGCCTAATCCGCATTTCGTCTCGGCGCAAATCTGGAATGATTTCACGAGATGGAGGGAGGTCTTCTCAAGCCCAACCACGAAGGCCCGAAACATAACCAGAATTTAAGATTTAGCTCGCGGATCTTTTTGCTCTCTCTTTTCCTGTTTCTTCCTCCTTGTAAATATCCAAGGCTCACTTGAGCTTGTAAATACTCTTTTATAATAATACAATTGAGGTAGGCTAGTCCTATCTCCTTCAAAAAAAAAACATTGATGCTGTGGTCTTGTACCATAAGAAATGCAGAAATTGCAAAAAGGAGGAGCATGAGAAGGACCGGTGTTGGTTTCTTCATCCTGAGCTCAAACCGAAATGGTGGAAGGAGCATGGTGATCAGGACGGGCGAAAGGGGGAGAAGAAGCAATCTGAGTCGTTGATTCGATCGAATGGAAATAAAGTGGATGTGAGAAGCGACGCTTCTTTGAGCTCTGACGAACTTGATCCAATTAGAAGACACCTAGCGCAATATCTCACCTCTTTGAGTGGTAAAGGTTAAGAAAATTCTTTCTTTTCAAATGACGTTGGGTTTGCCTCTAACAAAAAATCAGTTTTCTAATATTAAATTGAACATGCCTAATGATTTAAGGGATCCTCATAATGATAAACAACCTTGTATCAATAAATATTCCTATCAAATGTCCTCCGAAGACCAAATAATTAGGACAAATTCTTGTAAATGTACAAACTTAGGTCTCAAAATGGTGAACTTCACGAACAAATATGACAATGATAAGTGGATATTTGATTAAGGTGTAACCGATTATATGACCGATAACAAAATTTTATTAGAAAAATACCAATCAATCAATTTGTTACTGTAGTTAATGGTGAGAAAAATATAGTCAATACAGAATATATTAGATACAAACCATTTTCTTAATCTTTCTCAATTTCTAACAGCAAATTATGACAAATTTGTTCTTTGCGGTGTGTTTGCTACAGTATTCATTATCAAAATTCTAGTTAACAGTGCAGCTTGGAACCTTGTTGCATCAGTATGGATTTGGGTCCTGTCTTCGTACCTTGGTACCTTGGCCGGGACCGAATTCATATTTCATGGAATACTTCGTATTACGGAATAACAATTCAATGCTTCATATAATTTCGAGATTCGCACGCATAAATTTCAAAATTGTGTAAACCATTCTATTGCTATTCCGTAATACGAAGTATTCCGTGGGATGTGAATTCAGCTGGGACCAGCGTCCATATTTTTGTTTAGGTTCTCCTAAAGAAATCTCAAATATTATTGAAGCGTGTTGTCCATTTGCTATTATAGAGTACTGTCTCGTGAATGCAATTTGACATGAACAATCTCTACATGTATTGCGTTCATGTCACAAACGTACCAGTGTACCACGTGCCATGATATATATACTCATTTATCTGAACTCGTCCAAAAAGTGATGGTATTGATGTCACGAGTAGATTGATAATTACGCTGCCTTGTTTGAAAAGGTCATAATTACAGCATCAGTCTGAATTTCCTTCCAAAATGTAGTGAAGCACAACCACCAGGAAGAGTTCAAGACAATTTTTTTCCCCAAGTTCTGTTATTTACAATTATTGATACAAGTATAGAGTAAAGCTAAGGTGTTCTTACGTGCAGTAACAAGTGATGCATTTGCATATCAAATTTATATTTTTTTTACTTCAATTTGTGCAAAGTCAGCGGTACAAAAATAACAGAAAAATGCATAAAAATAGTTCAAAAACCTTCAATATTTTAATCGCTTGACTTTGTATTAAACAAATTCAAAATCAATAAATTTAATTGATATGTCAATGCGTCACTTGTTATACATAGACCGGTTTCAATGGTTTGGATTTGTGATTTGAATTCGATTTTATTGTTTTTTTGGTTAAGCTCACCAACCTCGAATGGAGGATCCAGAGGTTCAACTAAACACATACACAACTAAATCTAAGCACTGAGGTTGACATCAATTACTGACACATAAACCACTAAAACTATATTAAAAACATATATATATTTCATTACAAAAATAACTAAAAATCTACTAAATTCTATGTTTTCTGGAAATTATGCCAAGACACTTGCAACCTCCTTGGTGAGCTTAAGATATAAGGATACCTTGCTTTACTCATAATATAGGCATATCTTAACGTATATTTGTCTTTCTTTGGATAATAATTATTTGAGCTGTAACTGTGCCTTTGTTGTGATGATCACAAGTACCTGTTGCTGTTAAAACCCCAGACAAATATTTCATCAATTTCTTTACTATCCTTATGTTTTACTCTTTATCTCGACTAATTAGAATGTCTTCTCTGATAGGACAGCTTCAGAACACAAATTAACGTGGTGATTCTGAATGAGTGGTTATAAAACAAGTTTGAGAGAATTTATAGTTATATATATATTGATGGGGAAAATATATATACGGTGTTAATATTTAAAAAAATTCTAAATACAGTTCCCCTACAACTTGAATTCACATACGTTAATACGGAATAGTCATTCAATGATTCAAATTAAATCGAGATTTGTGCGTGCGAATTTCGAGGTGGAGGAGGTAGATGATGAAGTGACAGATTCGAGGACGAATCTTTTCTTAGGGGGGGAGAATGATGCAATGTGGTCATGCGCACGCTTTCCAAAAAAGAGCGTAACTTTTGATCCGTCCGTCGGATCGGGCTGAAACTTTGACAGGAACCCCACAGTCCAAAGCCTGAAACGAAACAATCTATGATTTGTTTCGCCCATTTTCCGGGCTCGGATTCGCGATCCGAATCCTCCTTCATGGACTTTTGGACCTTTCTTTACAGTTTTTAGAGTTTTTAGGGTCTTTTTGTATTTTTTATGTATTTTCTGTCTTTTAGGAATTGATCTTTTTCTATTTAAAGTTGGTCGTGTCTTTTGACAGGAGACAGTTGTTATGTATCAGTTTTTATCAAAGGATTGAAAATTTGTGTGATCTCAACCAAAATCTCTCTTTCCATTATCTATCCAATTTCTTTATCGTTCGTGCATCAAAATCCTGAATCCGCCCCTGTTTGAGAGCATATCAAGATGCCATAATAAGGAGAGATACTTTGTATTGGTGTGAAAGGAGTTTCAAGCATCTCCAGCTAGGTAAAGAAACCTGCGAACTTTGTATTGGTGCCTTGAGAAGTGAAGATGCGAAAAGTAAACTAGAAGTAAAAGACAAATATTCAAGGAATATTTTCCTTCAGAAAACAAAGGAACTCTACTCATTTCCACCTCATATTTTAACATTTTATCTGTTACTTAATGTTATTTATTTGTTTACATAGAATATATTAATTGTTGTTAACTCTTTTTTGTCATTTTTATAAATCTTTTCTAGAATCTTTAATAACTATATATATTGTTAACTTTTTTTTGCCATTTTTATAATTTTTTTTCTAGAATCTTTGATAACTATAATGTTAGCAATCATATATTTTAAGTCAACCAAAATAGTATGAGTGAACAAATAAAAGATGGAAATATGAGGTGAACACGTACCTAGGTACACTCTAAAACAAATTAAGATGATGACGAAGATACTGATGTTTTTTTTTTTTTTTGATGGAGAATAGGCTTTGGCCTATCAAAGATACTGATGTTGATCATTATCATAAAAGTAATAAATAAAAGGTGGGGATCATAATGATCAAATGTGATAATAGTAAAAGCAAGATGTATCATCATTACATATGTATTCATATGCTATAGATCTACTGGTCCACTTAATCGAAGTATGCATCTTTCTGTCAGGAAAGTTGATGAGTAAGTCCAACAAGCTGGGTTGGCAGTCTGACCTACATTCCTTTATTCAGACAAAAATAAAATAAAAAACATTTTGTTCCTTTTGAAACCTTATCTACATAAAGTCCATATGATATGGCACTGGTAATCTGGTATGATGGTATCTCCCCTTCCCTCTTCCCCAATCTGAATTTCCAAACATACTCAAGAGCAAAAAAGAATAGCTCTAGAGAGGAGCAATGCACTAAGACAAAACCCCAAATTAAAATTCCTACACCAACCCATTTCACTTCCCTTTTCATGGCATCTTTTAGTTCTCCTCTTCTCTCAACTATTTTACTGCTCTCTCTCCTATGTTTCACCCCTTCCCTTGTTTCAGCCAGTAATAAAGTCTCTGTTTCTCTCTACTATGAGGCTCTATGCCCCTACTGTTCCGATTTTATAACTAATAATCTTTCCAAGATCTTTCAAAATGGGTTGATCTCAATCGTCAATCTTGACCTCGTTCCTTTCGGTAATGCATGGGTCACATCTAATGGGTCAATCCTTTGTCAGGTAAAATAGTAATTTCTTTTTTGTCTTTTATAGTCTTTTTTGAGCATATTATATCTAGGAGATTTGTTTTGTTATACTTTTTTCTGGTTTAGAAGTTAATATAAGGCTAGAAAGTGACCAGTTCCCTTCAGTCTCTCTATACAATTAAACCTCCATGAAAAATAGATTATCGGAATTATAATGCACATTTTGGATATATTTTAGAATGGGAATGTGCTTGCAGAACATATAGTTGACAAATATGGGCTATTCTGTTATGTCAACTATCCTACAAAAGAAAGCATTTTCGTATCTTTAATTATATATGTCAATATTTTTGTTTCATTTAGAAATTTCCTACTTGTAAATGTCCTGGCAAATATTTTTATAAGAAAATTGTCTTGTAATTTATGAATAAATTGAAACATATCCCTTTTACATAATGTCTAGAACTAAATATACAATGAACTATTTAATTTATTACAAACTTCTTTTCTAATGCAGCATGGTACAGGGGAATGTCGGCTTAATGCCGTCGAGGCTTGTGCAATTAGCATCCAGCCTGATGTGGTAACTAACCTTCCTGTATTTTTTTTCCTCATGCTTTTCTACATACAACAAATGCTCATTATCTTATTTTTTTCAAAAAAAAAAAATAATATATACTAGCTAAAGTTAGTTTCTGGAAACATAAATAGTAAGTACAAAAGAAACAAGGGCCTCAGGTTAATTTTTGCTTTTCCAAATTTCTAAATGCAGCAACAACACTTCCCATTCGTTCAATGTGTAGAGAAATCAGTTGGGGCTGCAGGGAATGGTTGGAAATCATGCTTCCAAGCCACAGGTTCAAGTTCAGAAGCAATTTTGAATTGCTACAACAGTGGGTACAGCCAGCAGGTATGTTAACTCCACTGGTAGGATTGTTGCATATAATTGATTTTGGAAAGCTAGAGAAACAACTCGACATCGTTTTAGTACTAATATTGGGTGGTAAAATTACTTATTTTGTTACTTAGTCAAATTTTAGACTGGTCAAGTTGGTTAATTAAGCACCAAAAGAAAATGTTCTTGGTTTAGGAAAGTCATATGAGTATTGTACACTGTGAAATAGAAAAATCAGGATGAACTGCATTTTTTCAAGGATATGCTTGGTTTAGGAAGTTGAAGGAGTATTACTCTTTTATGAGACTAATGAAAGGACACCGTGCAGCTTGAGTTGCAATATGCGGAGCAAACAAACTCCCTTCAGCCGCCTCGACAGTTTGTTCCTTGGGTTGTCGTTAACGGGCAGCCTCTTTACGAGGTACTTTCTTTTCGTCGAGAAGCATTCTGTTGTGTTTCATTTTTCTTAATTAACAAATTTATAGTACACAGAGATAGTTGATTTCGATCTGCCTATGTAACAAATGTTGTTGTTTTAATACGAATTGGGAATTGTTTCTAACAAAAATAAGATGAAATAACATGCTAGAATAAGAATCAGAAGAACAAAATTAGTTAGGTGACATATCATTATCATAATGGTACATGCCAGGCTGCAATATTGTCCTTTTTGGAACTCCCGGGTTTTGTACTGATTTGCAGTTTTGCACTTGATGAGAATATTCTTATGTTAATTTCTTCGCATGCTTCTATTTTGTATGATGCAGGATTATGAAAATTTAGAACGTTACATTTGTAAAGCATATAACGGGGTGCTTCCTAAAGCTTGTAAAGGGCAACGCTTAACTATTTCTCAGGAGACGAGAGCAAACAAAGTAGATAAGGTGTGCCACCTAGCAAAAATTTAACACAATCTATGCAGCTTTCTTTCATTCCTTGTAAACGAAGATTATGAAAGAAAATGTAGATTTGTCTAGTTTGCCTTGGAGATTTTACCTATGTTTGAACTATTCCCTATTCTGTTTTTACTTTCTTTTCGGTTATAACCCCCCCCCCCCCCCCCCCCTTTTCACTTCGGAATTAGCATGTTTTCAATTGGTATTAGTTAATGGGAGTTTGATATATTGATTCCACAACAGATAGCTCCGTGGATACCAACAGAACGGGTCTCATCGAGTTCGGTTTGTATGTTGTTTTTTGTATTATACATGTTTTTTTTATTATGCATATAATTGACTGAAAACGAAGATCGCTAGACTCATCGAAGCGGGTTGCTACACTCATCGATGCGGACTGAATGAATTTAGTTGTCTTTATTTTAAAAATTGTTCTAGTTATGATGCATGTTAGTTTGGTTATTATGCATATTATTTTTGTTATTTTGCATGTAATTAACATGCAAAATAGTATAAATAGATGCATAATAATACATTTAGATATAGTATGAATAACATGCATAATAACATATTTATCTAATATAATTAACATGCATAATATAAATTATAAGTAGGACAATAACAAAAACATAATAAACATAACATACATAGTATAAATTATAAGTATTTGATCTGTTATGCATGTTATTAGATGCACAATAACAAAAACAACATGCATATTAATCAAAATAGCATGCATCATAAGTGAAAAAAATTTCTTCGAAATTCATCTGGACGCGTCCAGTGCATATCGATGATGGGATCGATTCGGGAATCGACAGAACATTACTCAGTTAATTGCCAACTTTTACCAGTATAAGTACTATTACCAACATATTTTAACTTCACATTTCCCTTTTAAGTTAACAAAAGAATACTAGATTTAATTCCTCTGTACTGCTTCTCTGGCAACAGGAATCTTAAAGATTGTTTCATTATGAAAAATATTGAAACTCATAATTAGTAAGTTTAAGTGGCATTCATTATAAAATAGAGTCAACACCGAATTAAATATGAATGTATGACAGAGTTGGATAATGTTTCTCAAGATGAAGTCAAGAGTCATTTTCAAGGTTCTAAATAGCGCCGATATAATGAAAATAACGATAATTTTAGCTTGTACGCAAGATATTTCTTAAACACCACCGATATAGCGGACAAAACAGTGATATAGCAGATATAACGGTGATTTAGCGGTTATAGTGATAAGATTTTTAAATGTTAATTGTTTCGATTTTTGAAATAAACATGTTTTTTTGTCAATTCTCATATTAGTTATTTTGTTCTTATGCATTATTGCATTGATATTTGACAGTTATTGATACTCATGCAAGATATATTAGTAAGTTTTTTTAATCAATTTTTGAATTTATAACTTCTCAGACGAAAATGTCGTTCTTAGACATTAGACTAAGACAAATTTTTGACAGTTGAATAATTTAACTTTAACAATCAGGAATCTAAAGAGGGCTAAGCCCCCTTATATTATAAATTAAAATTTGTAAATTTCTTTTAGATCTCATTTTCTTAGTTATTAATTTAATATTCATCGGTTCTCCTTATAAAATAAAATTATACAACAGATTCATTTCAATTCGGCGTCACATGTTTATTTACGGTTCTGTCCTGTCAAGAATTCTACTGCCATGTTGTTTTCAAACTTACCAAAGTTTTAGAGAACCCATGACCCCATTTAGACTATGAATTTGGGTTATTTTTTACATAAATACTTAAATTAAATAGGGGTTTGAGTCGTTGGTAATATTTAACTTCACCAATTGTTACATGCGGCAGGGATTTTACTTATTTATCTGTTAGTCTTTTAGGTTAAACCTTAACTAATTTTAACTTAATTATTTAATTATACACATAGTAAGCCAATGTATTAATTTATTTTTATTGTTTTATGCACTAACTAATTTATTTTTTAGTAAATGGTTCAGTAGTTAGTGATAGCTAACTAGAATGACTTCAATGATATTACAAATTCAATCTTCCGTGAGCAGAGAGGTTCGCATCTCGTTAAGGAGCACTTAGTAATAAAGATTTTGGAACCCCATATATCCAAAACCAAAATTCTTTTATAACCAAGGTTGTTTAAAATTAAATGTGTCTAATGTTTATCACCGGTTGCTTGTTAAAAACCGGCGATAAATATCTCTTTTATCACCGATTTTTTTGCTAACAATCGGTGATAAATGGTGACCTTTTATTTCCGGTTGCTAAAACTATTAATTAACCGGCAATAAAGACAATAAAAAAATCGACAATAAAGTCATTTTTGTGGTAGTGACGCGTTATCTAGAGGCTAGAATAGAATAGTAGAATTGCATAAATCGAATTAATTAACTATTAAGTTACTTTTAGATCCTTCGGCATTATTAGGACCATTATGGGTTTGATTTGAATATTTTTTTTCCGACTGTACGGTATTTTTCATCACAAAATTATTTTGGTTTGGTTGGTAACATTTGGTATTTAATTTTGTCAATTTGTTTTCAACACTTTTACTTTAGTTTATTTTATTCTATTAATATTCTATCCGAGTTGCGTTTTAAATTTTGCATTTATTATTTTAAAATTTTAAATTATACATATGTCTATAGCTTAGTAACAGAAGAAGTTTCATTCTACTCGTTATTTCATCTAAAAATCACTTAGGATTCAAATATTTTTTTTTTTTGAGAAAAACTTAGGATTCAAATTAAAAATACAATTTTTTTGGTAGGTATCACATATAAAATAATTGGGGAGCCAAACATACTGAAAGTAAACAAGAATAGTGTTATTTTTAATTATTAAACTATGTTATTTTTGCTCATTTTTCAAAAATTCAAAAAGCATAGGTACAAAACTTCAAATGCACTCAAAATTAGTTTAGTATGAGATTTTGATATCTTAATTGTGTTGACCAACTTAGATCAGTCATTTGAGTTGTCGGTATATGTTTTTTTATGCCGAAAGTAAATCACTCTTTTTACTTTGCATGACACGGTAATATATATATATGTATATATATATATATGTCATCATTTTCGTTGATAATTCGCAAGTATAACGTGAATATTACAAATTATACTTGTTTGATTCGCGTTCTTTTCTTCAAAAACACACTATATATTATTGTCTTCTTTTTATACGTTCCATTAAATTTTTTTTTTATATTATCTATATTGTTGAGAAACACTTTTTCCAATTATATTTATTTGTCACTTGAATTACAAATTTTAAATATCGCCGAATTATTTCGGAAGCAACACGCTGCATTTGGGCCGAAGGATCCAGCCCAGATGTCCGCAGAAAAATCTGCGCAGATCGTCAGAAACGAACATTTTTATTTTTAATCAGATCACAAATTGTCATAATCTGTTGACTCTTACCGTGGTCTGTGCTGCGATGGAAAGACGGATTTATTCTGAGGCAGAGATCGTGAATTCAATATGGAGCAAGCACGTTACCGATTACCAGATACTGATTCCTATTATTCTCTAGATGGAAATTGTATTCGTTTCATATTATAGAAGTTAGAATATGCCACATACAATCCTGATATCAGCGTCAACTATTGCTAGTTAATTGTATCTCAAGAAAAAGGAAGACGACAAAAGCAGTCATCACCCAATCGAATTCACAACTCACAAGTCACATCCCATCGCCATCATTTCTTCCTTTCCCTTCTACGAACTACGATGGCTTCCTTCCTCTCTCTCCTCGCCGACCAAAAGCGCTCCATTATCTCAATTCTTTCCATTTTTATCGTTTCTTCCATTCTCCTTTTTCTCTTTTCAAATAACTTCGATCGCTTCTACACCTCCTCGTTTAGCAGTGCGGCCTCCTCGTCTCCTTCACCTCCCCTCTCTGCTTCACGCAAACAGCTCAATTACTCACTACCTTCTCCTCCTCCAGTTCAAACCACCACCGAACCGGCCAGTGAAGAAGAGGAAACAGAAGAAGATGAGAAACTCGATCTTAAGTGGAAGATCTGTACCGTGGGAAAGGGGTTACAGGCGGCCGATTACGTGCCATGCTTGGATAACATAAAGGCGATTAAGGCGCTCCAATCCAGGCGTCACATGGAGCACAGAGAGAGGCATTGTCCGTCACCTCCACCGCAGTGCTTGGTTCCACTGCCACGTGGCTACATGGATCCAGTGCCATGGCCTCGAAGCAGAGACATGGTCGGTAAGGACTCTTTAAAAGGACCATTTAGTTTTTTTTTTCCCCATCATAGCCTTCATTTTTGTGATGTTAGGTAGTTGACCTCATGATTAAACAATTGTGCTACTTTCCAGATATGGTTCAACAATGTACCTCACCCCAAGCTCGTTGAGTATAAAAAGGATCAGAATTGGGTCAAAGTGTCTGGCAACTATCTCATTTTCCCTGGAGGTGGGACACAGTTCAAGCAAGGAGTAAATAAATATATACGTTTCATTGAGCAGGTACCTAATCAACGCTTACAGATGTTAAACTTGTTAAGATTCAATTGTTGTAATATAATAAACAATTTGATTTATGTATTTTTATCCCCACAGATTCTTCCAGCAATAGATTGGGGAAAACGCACTAGAGTGGTCTTGGATGTAGGATGTGGTGTAGCCAGTTTTGGGGGTTACTTACTAGACAAGAATGTTATAACCATGTCATTAGCACCAAAGGATGAGCATGAGGCTCAGATTCAGTTTGCACTAGAACGAGGGATCCCTGCTTTTCTTTCTGTCATTGGGACCCAAAAGCTTCCTTTCCCTGACAATTCTTTTGATATGCTTCATTGCGCCAGGTGTAGGGTCCACTGGGACGCAAATGGTACATTTTTTGCTTAGATTTTAGTCATTAACTAACTGAAACTGAATAGTAGAATTCAGCATGGCTCATTTGGTTTACTTTCATGACAGGTGGTAGACCGCTGTTGGAGCTTAACAGGGTTCTCAGACCAGGAGGGTTTTTTGTTTGGTCAGCAACACCGGTTTATCGCAAAAATGAAGAGGACCAATCTGTATGGAGGGGTGAGTTAGCTTCCTGTTTGATTCTTTTTTTTTGGAATAATTTTGTTTCCTTTCAACAAACGCCTGTTAGACACAACAGTGATTTTGATCTTCTCCTTTTTGTTTGTATATCAGCAATGGTGGCTCTGACAAATTCTATCTGTTGGAAGACAGTAGTGAAATCAAAGGGGTCAAATGGAATTGGAGTTGTGATATACCAAAAACCCATCTCAAATTCTTGTTATTTTGAGAGGAAGGCCACTGATCCCCCTCTCTGTCCCAAGAATGACTCTCCAACAATTCCTTGGTAATTAGCATGACCTGCAGTTGATCATGAAATATACATTTAACTGCTGATGCTCATCTTTTCCAAATTTCTCAGGTATTCACCTCTTGATAAATGTATTTTGCAAATTAATCAAAACCAACCAGTTCAATGGCCAGTTTCATGGCCTGAGAGGCTTGAAACAGTACATTCAAGACCCATTTCAAAAGAAAATCTCATCACTGACGGGAAACACTGGAAGGAACTTATTTCGAACGTATATATTACTGCTCTTGGAATCAACTGGTCAAGCATCAGAAATGTGATGGATATGAATGCTGGTTATGGCGGGTAATGTTACAAATAAATTAATAAATAAATAAGAACTTTCGCTCTTCTTGTAGGAGAGCATCATTGCAACAAGTTTTTTCACATCTTCTTTGTTGAATTTTACTGAATCAGATTTGCAGCTGCGTTGATTGATATGCCTCTCTGGGTAATGAATGTGGTGCCTGTCAGCAGTCTAGATACTCTACCAGTTATCTACAATAGAGGGTTGATTGGAGTGTACCACGATTGGTGTGAATCGTTTAATACATATCCTCGGACTTATGATCTGCTCCATTCAAGTAATCTGTTTGGAAATCTCATGACAAGGTAAAGTGCATTGTTTACTTGTGTCCTGGTTTCTCTTTTAAGTAAATCTTTTCCGAATTTTTGCAAGAAAAGAATTGAAATTTTGCAAAACTGCACTCTCTTTTGTTCTACTTGCAGAGAACTTTTCTGAAATGATTCCATTTTAAAATTTAATGTACCAATTTGTGAAGCCATCCATTGTATTGGTCCAGTTGGAACATAGAGCAATATTTTAAGGGACATACTTTTGGAGGCATTATTTGATCTAGAGCTCAGAAGAGAAGTGCAGGGATAATGTAATTGTCATTAATTATATAAAACTGTCTACTTCCTTTCCTAGTAAATTTGAAGTAAAGGAAGGGAAATGGATTATTTATTTAGTTTTCATACCACAACTGTTGCATTTTCTCCCATAAAGTAGAATTTTAGTTTTCATTTTTTCTTGATTTGTTCCATACTTTTCAGATGTGATGTCATCGAAGTCATAAGTGAAATGGACCGGATATTGCGGCCGGGAAAATGGGTATTGCTGCAAGAGAACCAAGAAATATTGAAGAAAATGAAGGCGGTATTTCATTCTCTTCATTACAATGTCAAAATTGTTAAGAATCAATTTCTTGTAGGTCAAAAGAGTTCCTGGCGTCCTGATGACACACAGAAAAAATCATAGATTTAGTAACCACTTATAGTGGTTTCTAATATTATTTCTTTTGGAGAATAAGCAATATTGGCCACCTGTTTCATTAACTGCATCACAGTTCTGTACAAATATGGTCTAAAGGTTAGAAGAAAAAAAATAAAAGAAAATTGATAGCTCATTTTTTTTTTTTCATTTTCAGTTCAAAATGAGGTAAAGGCTTTGTTTTTTCTTCTTATGTACTTGAATGTTACCTTACTGTCAGCTTAGCTTGTTCTGCTGGTCAACTGATTTCACTGATAATCAATGTGTTTTACATTTAACATTTAATTTTGCTTGGGAAATCCCTTGTTCAAGGGCATGCAAGATAATTTGCTGATAAATCATATTTTTTTGCTTTAAATCATTGCACATCGCATTCACATCAGAACATCCTATTGAGTGAATTTACTCGTATGCAACCAAACTTCTTAAACCTTTAGATCTTAAGCAAACAGTTCGTTGTTTAGTCAGATTAATGGGCAAACACTGTAACCATTGCCATATCAGACTAAGCAGGTAATGCAGACTGTTACGAAAGAAAATAAAAAGTTGGTGAATGTGTCCCTGTACATAAAAACATATTTGGGCTGGTGAGCGGATCTTATACTAGGTTCAATCCATATGGTCTGAAAGAAGCTCAACCGGAACCGGGTTGCATGGTTCAGTGCAGCCTTTTATCCAACAGATTGCTCTCAAATTCATGCAACTTCAATAAAAAAATATGTACAGAAGGTGTATCGTGAATATATATTTTTTTTATATGGTCATTTTACTGAATATTTCCTACGGGATTCAAATAGGTTGCAAGGCTGACTTAAGCAATTTTGCTGTCAGGATTGTTAATAGGCTCTTTTTGTTTTTAAAGAAAACAAGGAGATTGATTCTTGAGAAGACTTTGCTGTGGAACTTAAAATAGGCTGAAACCGTGGGCTGCAATTTATTATGTAATTTTTGGAGGAAATTTTTTGTGTTGCCACTGATTTGATTGAACTGTCCCTGTCTGACTAGGACCAGTATCCTCTGCGTATCTCATCCGCTCCGCACTCTGCGTATTGCAATATGGACCGTCGAATTGAAGATCGACGCTCGACCGTCACTGATATGAATCAGGGGGCCCCCTTGTATTGTTGAATCGCAACCGTTGATATCAATCGGACGGACCAAATAAAACGATACGCACTCTGGGTAGCGATTTCGCTACCCAGAGGATATCGATTCTGTCTGACTAATGTTTAATAATAGAAGTTGTGGCTTTAGCATTTATTGCTATAGAAATGGACATGGAGAAAGAAAAGAAATATGGAGACCAAAAAAAATTTCTCTTAAAGCATTGCTGCATTTTCAACTGTGTACAGTAGATATCACTTGCGACTTGCGAGCCGATGAAGCTTTGAAAGCTTTCCTTTATTGGTCTGTTTTTTCTTTCTCCAAATTCGATGAGGGTACATGTTTGTTCTTTTAGCCCAACATCTGTGTTTTACGTAACAAAAAAAAAAAGAAAAAAAAAGAAAAAGAAAAAGAAAAAGAGCAATTCCGCACGTTCAGTACAGGAAAAAAATCTAATTGAGGATCATGGGACCTACAACGCTAATTGAAGATCACGGAAATCTAAACAACAAATACTAATTAGGATTAATTAAGATGCTAAATATTGAATTCATTCCATGTGGTGTTCTTTTAAGATTAAAAACACTAGCATCAACTAACTGTCAAATTGATTAAGATGCTAGCTGCCAAGTTGATTAAGATGTTAGTTCAGAAATAATTCGGAGTGGAGCACAATTTCTAAATTTCACTGAATATGTGTGCAGTTTGACAATATACGTAGTTCAGAATTAAATAATTCAGATTGAAGCACAATTTCTAAATTTAACCGAGTTCCTGTGCAATTTGGATTATACTGGATCGGCCAGTGGCCACTAGGAACGATAATCAGAGATCCGAATTTTTTTGTCAGGATCAACAGATCAATCAAACCCAAACTGGTAACTTCTATTATTTGAAATGTTTTGACATATTGAGAATGCATGAACCTGGAGAAGGGTCCGAATCTACTACTCGGTCATGCGCGCCTCGATTCACCGCCCATTTTAAACGGACGACTATGATTTGATTCAAAAGGCATGTGCTTTGATATATTAGAGCCATTAGATGAGTTTTGAGCGATCTAGATTAGGAGGCAAGCAGAGAAACTGCAAGCACCGGATCTCCTCTTGGAGAATTCACTGTTGGAATTGAGACGTCAATTCCAATAAATTAAGTTTGGACTACGTGTTATGCGATTACTACATGTCATGTACTGTCACCAATATTACGAGGAGTAATATGTGGAAATACCGTAAATGTGATTAATTTAATATTCAAGGCATTATACGTATTTCACTATGATTTTGGGCACAAATACATATAAAATTAAAGTAAATTGATTATAATTGTTAATGGACTAATTCTGATGAATTAAAGTATATATGGGTGTTAGTATAAATTCATAAATATTTTTTGGACTAAACTCAACTCAAATTGGACCAAAACTCAAGCAAAACAGCACAAACAAAGATCTATTGTGGCCGCAATAAGGTTCCTTGCGACCGCAATACAATAGGAGAGATTTGGCAATAAATCTGTTGATTTCCAGTATGCTTGATTGCTACCGCAAAGGATCCCATTGCGACCGCAAGAGACCAGGCAGAAACCTGCCAAGTCAATTGCGGCCGCAATGAGATTCATTGCGACCGTAAGAGACTTGCTGTAAGGCATGTTTTGGCTGCCTAGATTTACCGTTATCTTTCTGATTGGATATTCTAGTTTTTATACCAAATTCGTGGAAATGTTTACAGCAGTAAATGTTAGAATTTGGAAAAGAATTGGAGAGAATATAATCTCAAATATTTTGTAAATATTTGATAATTAATTTTGCATCTTTTCAAGATACACTTTGGCCCCTATAAAAGGACCCGAGTCTCCAAGCATTATGGGATAATTCAAGAAGAAAATTACTGTTGTTAGGGCACATGTGCTATGCGTAGCTACTCATACACTCCTCCATTAAGTGTTGGTACTTCGTTGAGGTATTTGTACTCATCGGAGAAAAGAAAGCACCCCTAATCGCTTGGAAGGACTTATTGGCTAAAGGAACGTTGGAGACTTCTGCGATCGTGCAACCACATCTCCCATTTACTTAAGAATTGAAGAAAGGAGAGAACTATGGAGATGAAAAGTAAGTTTACTATACGCTTCTGCATATTTTTATTTCGTACATGTCGCACAGAGAACCGTTAATTGAATTAAAATTGTTGATTAGGGTTTTGGTTAATATAATGGCTATACGATATGGTGAATTGCACCAAATTATTGTCCAACAAATGGTATCAGAGCCAACTATGTTGCGCATGTTTGGAATTTTGTGATCTTTCTGGAATTATCGAATTAATTGTTGCAATTTTTGTTTTCTTTCTTGAATTTGTTGGATAATTGTTTTGGGTATTTTTAAACTAAAAATTTGAATTTTGTCAAGTTTCTCGCTTTTTATGCGAATTTGAAATTGTTATTATTCAAATTTTATGTTTATTAATATTTAGAATAATTATTTGTACAAATAAAGTTGATTTTAAGAAAGAAATGCAACAATTTAAGTGATAAATTCGAAATGGTTATTTCTAGAACATTTTATTTCCAGACCAGAGCCAAATTGAACTAAAACAAGGCCTATTTGGGTCGGAATTAAGTTCATTGTGGTCGCAATGTATTTATGGAAATGTTCTCTTTTTCTGGAAAATCAGAATTGAATTGAACAGGTGTCTTGCGGCCGCAAGATAGTAAGAATTGCCTCTGTTATGGGAAAATTAACTGAATTGTGTTTTTTTCTTGAAAATCAGAGAACAAAATTGAATTGACAGGATATGTTGCGGCCATAAGCCATTTCATTGTGGCCACAATGACTCTGTAAAATGGTACAAACATTGAATTGACAGGTTTATTGTGCCATTTTCCAGAAACTTGATTTTCTATTAATTAGGAGTAGTTGTAAATTAATTGTAATTTAGGATATATATATAATTAATTTATATATAATTACAATTAATTTTGCAATAAAATTAGTACTATTTTATCTTAATATAGAATTTGTCTAATATCTATAATTAGTTTAAATACTAATAAAAGACGAGATAAATTTGCTAAATTCTAAAAGGATTTCAATTAAGATTAATATGTGGTATTTATAAATATTTATTAATTTTCTAAAGGTTTTAGTAAATGCTAAGTCTGTATAAAGTCTATATTTTGTAAAATATATATATGTATTTTATTAACAAATAGAAAATTTGGTTAATTCTAATTTAAAGCCCATATTAGTTGATAAAACAATATATGTCTATTATGGACGAGTAGTTTCCTTTTAGGATACGTCTAATGTAGATTTTTACACGATTTTAATCTATTTAAAGTCAATTAAAAATACATGTCGCATCTTGTTAAATAATCTTGTTCGCTTCCGAACACAATCGCCAAAAAAATAGGAAAGAAAGGTATTGGCGGGCTCTGAAATAGAGACCTAAAAGCTATTATAGCAGCCTTTACCTGAACCCCGCTATAAACTGTTACCTGTTATAGCGGCCTATATAAAACGACCGCTATTATAGTCTGTTATAGCAGACTTGCTCTGCCATCCGCTATAATAGACTAGGCTATTATAGCGGTCTTTTACAAGGGGCTGCTATAACAGCTCTGGAGATATTTTTCGAGGGCTATTATAGCGACCTTTTGCTAACAACTGCTATAATAGCTACAAAGATAATTGGAGCAATGCCACTCTGGATCTATTATAGCGGCATTGATCAACACCCGCAGTAATAGGAGGGCTATAATAGCTCCTTTCTGTGGTAGTGCATAAGATATCTTCACGAATTGAAGGGTGAAAGTGAAACTGTCATTTTGGTGATGGCTTCTGAAAATGGTGCTGGATCAAAATTCAAAAGTTACTAAGGTGCTTTAGCTGAGTTTGGAGCATCAAAATTATGTTTCATTGTGCTTTTGCAAATAGTCCTTAGTCAAGTAAGATGTCATGACTGTAATGCAGCATTATTCTGAAAGAAGCCCTTCTGACTGTAGTCCTTTTTATACTAATGTCAGGATTAGTCCTTTTTATACTAATGTCAGGATTATTCCCTTTTTTTGTTTTTTTAGGACGAGATCAGGAAGATGAAAATCTGAATGTTACAAATATAACGGTAATGCTGCATTATGTCTGAAAGAGGCCCTTCTGATGCAGCATCATTTCTCATATTAAGGTACCTTCTTTATATTTTATACCAAAATGTATTTTTGTAGGAATCTGATTTTCTTTTATCTGATGCAATTGTTTTCCAGAGGAGGTGGCTGTGCCTTCGACATGAAAATCTATATCAGACAGAAATTTCAAATACACTTCAGGTAAATTGATTACAACTAAATCGATCTGAATTCCTTAATTTTTGCGAGTACCTTTAAGGGTAATTTAGTTCTGTATAATTACAATTACTTTTTCCTCAAAAGAACTAGTATTCTTTTCTTCTCCCTTTTTGCTGTAGCAGTGCATTCAGTAGCTCAACATGCACAGGAGGACATGGAAATATTAAAGGAGGTTATGTTTCGAAACAACACTCCTTTGTTTATTTATCACATTAATTTCGTTTATTAATAACAAAAAAATAAAGGGATTAAGTTTATTATTTGACACTTCTATATTTATTTATGTGTTCAATATTTATCCTTTTTGCACATATATCATCATTTGCAGAAGACTTTAATAGTTCTAAATTTACAAAAGTTAGTTAATTAAGCATTTAAGCAGAGTATGAAATATCTATTCTATGTTTGTTGCAGCCCACCGGCTTGGATAAAACCCAACTTTGTGTATCGTTTGTTATACGTTATAATATATACTTGTTGAAACTGTTGACCTCAAATTGTATCACATATGTTCTTTGAGAGGGAGATTCGTGAATTGTTCTATTTTTTTGGTGAAATCGAGCATGTCGACCTTCAAAGGCAAGCATCATTTTTTCTTCAGTAATTTCCACTAGTACAGAAAGGATCTTTAAAATCGATCCTTTTAAATAGGAGTTGGATTTAAAATCGAACATTAACGAACTTTCGATGTTAAAAGGGCTTTTAAATCGGATTGTAACACAAGAGCCGGTGTTAAAGGAGTTTTCAATACTGGACAGAGCTTTAAAATCGCACGGACGATTGAGTCCGGTTTTAAAGATGATGTTTTAACACCGAATGCTGCACCAGTTCGGTTTTAAAGGTTATTTAAAACTGACGTCAGCTTCTGTCCGGTTTTAAAAGGTTTTTAACACCGAAATTCTTGCAAGGTCCGGTTTTAAAAGCATTCACACGGATCGACCTGTGCTTCTTTAATCTACATCGTCCATTTGAAATCAATTCAACGCTCATTAACGATTCAGACAATACCCACAGATTGCTCACTTCTTTTCCCTCCACCATCTCTATATAACATCTTTAATTTCCATTTCATCTCTTATTTCTCTCTATCTCTCAACAATCAAAATTATACTTAGAAAAAAATTTCTAATAATTAGTAGAGATTTGAAGATTTGAATAGTTGAAGAAGATTTATTTTGAAGAAGAGCTTCGAAGAATATTTAATTGAAGATTTCATTTTTTTCTTCATATTATTTAATCTTTGTTGAAATTAACAAATATTCATTCTAATAATTTTAGCTTTACAAAATATGTGAAATTATATGATTTTTCATTAAACAAAATAATATCTTAGGTCATTATTAGAACACATTTTAAAATTTTAGTTTATAAAATTATGTTCAAGATCGTTTTTGAAAAAATTTAAAAATTCTAGGTCATTTTAAAAAAAAATTGAAAATCTGCGCCAGCCAAATTTAAAAATTGAAACTCGCAGCAATCCTTTAACAGCAGACCCTTGGCTTACGGTCCGATTTTAAAGGTTGTATTTAAAAGCGGGCCTTTTGATACGGGACCGGTTTAAAAGGTGTATTAAAATCGAATCCATCCGCTGCTGTCCGGTTTTAAAGACCTGATAACTAGCAGCGGACTCCTGGAATTTTTATAAGCCCTCTCTTTTACAGCGGGTTGGAGTCCGATTTTAAAGGAGGATTTAGTTCGCTTTTAAAGATCCTTTCTGTGGTAGTGTTTTAAGCTATTTTCTTCCTATTTTGCTTTCCTTTTCTCTGATGAATCAGGCATATGAAGAGTTGTCGAAACTAAAATATGTTAACTTTCCTACAAAAAGGGCACTCAATAACTTCGTGTATATACATATGAAATTGTTTTTTCCCCTAAATGCAGCTATCTATTATATTCTGTTATTTCTGTTTTTTGTCTATGTTGAATGAAACCTTAAAAGGGCCAAGGCTAATTAATTATATTTTTCTTGAATCTAATTATGCTTCTCAACCACTACAGGAAGTTGCACTATTTATATCTGCAAAGGCTGATGCAATAAAAGCTATTTACATCAGAATACTGATGCTTCGAGCTTTTTGCATCCGGTGGCAGATGCAAATACCCTTGTTGCAAATGACTAATTGCATCTGCTTACTCATTAGCATCAGCGTTATATTTACATCAGAATAGACAGATGCAACATTCATTATCATTTTCATTAGCTTCTTGATGCAAATATTAGTCTTTTTTGTCACAAGATAATAGATGCAACTATATACATAAGCATCAACTTTTCTGAGCCAAATGCATTTTTTGGTGATGTTATTAATTCTTTTGAGAGCTAGTTGCTAATGTAACTAGTTATATTAGCATCTGCTAGTGTGATGCTTGCCTTATTGCATCTGTGATGACAGTTGCAACTGGTAACAATTGTCAAATACCAATCGCACAAAATCGAAAATCAATATATATTGCATAAAAAATCCAATAATTACACAAACTAAGATAATTGAAAGTTCTATCATTCAGCGTAAAGTTCATACCAATATCCACAACATCCAATATTTACCAAAATACTACAAACCCAAGTTCCCCAAAATAAATGCAAAGACATATCCCAACTAACCAACTGACACATACATGAAATCAGCATTCATCATCATAACTAGATGGGACATCAAATTAGTGTACCTGAAAGTTTCATAAAATGACTACCAAATTAGTGATATGATTGTCCTTGTAGAAGATAAAGGTTAATTTTGAATCCTACAGGTATGTTAAAATGCATCACTAAAATGCATAAAATGCAAAGTTTTTTTTAAAAAAAAATACATAAAAGAGTATGGAGATGGGAAAAGACTATGACGGCTAGGTTGAGCGCGATTACAACAAATAAAAGGAAAACGCTCATTTACGAATATTTATTTTTCAGAAATAAAATTAGAATATTTATTGCATCTGCTAAGATGATGCAAACCAGCATAAAAATTATCATAATTATTTGAGTCTGCGAATGCTGATGCAATAGTGTGTCTCCAGTCCTTCATTTTTAGAGAAAAGTAACTGCAGCTATTTGCATCTGTACAACATATACAAATGTAAACTTGCATCAGCGCTTTCAATGCAATATGTTCAAATCAAAATTTAAAAGTCTGAAAATTTTATTGCCGATGCTAATAAAAAAGTGCAGATGTAATTGATCTCTTCCGGATGCAAATGCGACAATCTCCTATAGTGAACAGATGCAGATAAAAAAGACAAGATGCCCACAGATGCAGATAAAAAAGACAAGATGCCCGATATGGATAAGCCATAATTTGAGGCACGATCTTCTAGGGATCTTGCATGGTAAAGATTTTTTCTCTCTCATTCTATAATAATCACTAATTATTTTCTTTGTGTGTCGTTTGTTCTCTGTTGTAAGATAAATTTACAATCAAAACTTTTATATCACCGAATATTTTATCATTTTGAATTAATAGCAATCACTGAGTGATGCTTAATTTACAAGGAGACTTCTCTTCGGTTGAATGTTTAGAAGCATTTGGGGTAGCAAAAGATGACCATCTTAGCGTACCAATAGGAGGATATATCTATCTCACCTTTTTGTTCTATTTTTTCTTATCGGCTCTTTATCCGATTATGTTCAATATATTTACGGTTTGAAAATTTATTCCATGGTTTGAACTTCAAACTAAGTGCTTGGTTATCTTAGGAAGGCTACTCTTTTGTCTATCAAATTTTTTTTGATGAGGCTGGTAATGGTCAAATTCATTACTGTTTGTAAGGAACTTGCCACCTACAAGAAACTTTTATGGTCTCAGGTACGTGCATGTTGTCTATGTAACTATATATTATCCTGATTGTACTTTCCCTAGACAGCTCTTTTAGCTTGAAAGTGGAGATATATCAATTCCTTAAACATGTGGAATATGTGACAAGTGATCGTCTCTTATAGTTCACAAATGTTGATTTGCTTAGTGTGAAGGTCAATCTCCTCTTCTGCCTGCAGTCTGGCCATCCAACGATGAAGGATCTAGAGTTCAAGATATACAGATAGTCACAGAGGCAGCAATGGTTATAGCTTTTGGCCACTGACAATAATGGAAGCGATCAATCCAGCGAATTTAATTGGATCCATGCATGCATTCCTATGCTGCTCGGGCAATATAAGCTTCGCTGGTCTCTTTTTTGTGTGTGGTTATGTAGGTCGATGATGAGTAATGAGTTCCCGAAAGCAAAGAAGGTCATGATTTGATTGATTGTTATCCACATCCCTTTTTGATTATTACTTTGTTTTTTTATTGAATATCTTATATATGTACAGAGTTATCATGTTTTTACATTGCTCTATAGTACAAGATCCCTTAATAATACAATGTCAATTCCATAATTACGTATATGATCTAGTTGCATGTTGATTCTTTCATGCAGAGTTAGTCGCATGTTACCTTAATAATATTGCATTTAATTTAGAATAAGAACATACCGAATGTACTGTAATTTGCTTTATGGTTTGTTTTTTCTATCCCTAAGAATTTTGTTTGCGATATTTTTTCTTTAATGACAATGAAGGTGCATGGTAACTGTCTGACGTGATTGGCTTTCATTTGTTAAACTGTTCTATGTTTTGTGATTGTTTGTCGTTTCAGATTTCTTCTCGCTTGTGAATGTTAATATTGTTTGATATCATTTGCACTGCCTCGTCACTGATGAATCTGTATCCTCTAGAATGGTCAGCAATTTCAAAACTAGAAATGGACAATTTTTACACGCTGATACTGTAGCAGCGCTGTAGCAGTTTGAACGCCCGGTTCATACATTCCATCTTCAAAGTCCATCGCTGCACAAACTGCTCTGAAGCTCCAATCGAATGTGTTGTTATAATTTAGCCTTGGCTTCTATTGATTTATTGCATATAGTTGGCTGAGCTTTTGGATTCTATTAATCAATTTGATAGTCATTATGTTAAGAGAACTAATGATCGTTTGATGTTCTATGCAAATATTAGAGGTCTGAATAAAAAAGAAAATCACATGCATATTTTGAGTGTGCACATATGATGAATTTAATGCTGTACTTCTGTTTTGATACATGTTGTAATTTTATTTTTAATATACTTATTGCAAGTTCAGAAAAATTGCATGCATCTCGGTCCAAATTCGCTATTATATTTGCATGCTTTATTATCACATAAAACAAAGAAGAGTATGATGATGCATGTATTTTCGTATATATTTGTAATGGATTCAACCTGTCGTGATTTTTTATTTCTTTTACGATAAAAATGTGTGGCACACGATCTCTAACATCCATCACCAATCATGTATGAACATCAAGTCTTCCAATAAGTGGAGCTATATTGGTGAGAGCGATGTTGACCCCACTCAATTTTAAAATTATTTTCAACATGTATTAAAATTTTGATAGATTTTGTTGAGGAATAAAATCAGCCTCAGAAGATTATTCATCATAGGCCAATTAAGGCAACAAATCAAGAATATGAAACAAACCAACTAGCCAAAGGCAACAAATCAAGAATAGAAAACAAACCAACTAGCCAAACGGCTATATTGCACAGAGATGAATTTGTGTATAATAGACAACAATGTAAATTAGGAATTAGCCAAATGACTAGTAGAGCAATTCATCTATATATATACCCTTGTACAGAGCCTATAAAGATATACATAAATAAAAAAAAAGCATTTCATCTTTTCACTTAATCTTTTCCACATGGTATCAGAGCAGGATACCTCCTGACTCAACAATCACAAGTACTGCTGCAGATAACTAGACCAGCAGACAGTCTCAAACACTCAAGCCCTCAGACAATACTAAGCGACGACTGACTCAAACCAAAGCTTGGTGAGCAACTCGTGCCTTCAGTTAAGCATCACAGGACAATTCGAAAACCGAAAAGGGGGACTCGAACTTTAACCAAGTAAGCATCTGTTCTTATCAAAACCAGCACCTGCTACAGCATCTGTTCTTACCAGTCTCTTACCAGAAACTTTGAAACCATGACACAACAATTCGACAACACCAAACTCACCAACATCATTCTCAGTGGCAACAAAAACTGCATACCATGGGCCAGATCAGTGACCATAGGCCTTGGTGGCAAAGAAAAATTGTACTTTGTCACTGGGACCAGAGAAAGACCCTAATCAGCAAAAATACACGAACCAACAACTGCAGAAGCAGCGCAAATAGAGGAATGGGACATAAATGATCAGATGATCATGTCCTGGCTTCTCAGTACCATGGATCCAAGGATTTCAAACGTACTTATGTACTCAAAATCTGCAAAAGAAATCTGGGACAAAGCCAAAAGAAGGTACGACCAAACAAAAAAATTTGCCCATATATCCAGTCTCAAACATAAACTTGCAAAAATCAGACAAGGAAAACTCAACAACAACGAGTTGGTCACAGAAATCATGTCGAAATGGGAAGAGTTAAACACTTACCTTCCACCAACCACAGATCCAACCGAAGCTCAATAGAGAGCCGAATAGGATCTAATATTTACATATCTCGGAGCACTAGACTCCGGCTACGAAGCAATCAGGTCACAGATTCTGCCAGCAATAGAAATGCCCAGCTTCGACGATGTCGTTGCAAAGATCGAGCAAGAGCAATCTCGGCGATCGCTTTTGAACCCGTCTCAGACAGAAACCGTCGAAAGCCAGGCATTTAGAACTTTCCATAACCCTAACCCTAACCCTCGACAAGCCAGACCAAGGGGAGCCACCGCAGCCGACTAGTGCGATAACTACAAACATGCAGGACACAACCGCGACGGTTGCTGGGTGGTGCATCCCAACCTGCGGCCAGTGCGAAGCAAGGGAGGATGAGGAGGTGGAAGACGAAATGAGGCTTTCGGCGAACTGAGCAAAGGAGAACCAAGCGACATGATCGATGGGAAGCGAACCGACCTAATAATAAAGGGGTCGGGATCTGGATCTGATAATGTCTGGTTCGATGGGAAGTGAACCGATCAGGAGATAAAGGGACCTGAAGGCGCCTCTAGATCGTCTGTGGCAACAATCGAACAACTCTCCCTGCTGATGACTCAATTGACCAATCTGCTACAGAAACAATATGTAGGTTCAGGTTTATCTAAAAACAATATTTTTCATACATCTTTTTGTGAAATATCAGATCAAAACTGTGCCCTAAAATCTGGTAGTAACGGCTCTTATCAAAACTGGGATATAGATTCTGGAGCTACTGATCATATGACTTGCAACCTTAACATGTTATGAAATGTCACCAAATTAAAAGAACCCCAACATGTAACAGTTGCCAACCGAAATAAAACCAAAATTTTAGGTATTGGTACAACCAACCTTCTTAACAATAATATCAACAATGTCATGTACATACCAGACTTTACCTCTAACTTATTGTCAGTTAAGAAAATTATCCAAGATTTAAATTGTAAAGTGATCTTCTCATCAAACAAGGTGATCGATATTTCAGGACCAAGTCACAGGAAAGAAGATTGGTGAGGGGAGTTTTAAGAATGGTTTATATTACCTCGATGATACTACAAAAAAGTGGCTTACATCAATAAGTCCGATTAGTCGTGACAAACTACTACACTGGAGATTTGATCATCCATCTGATCAAGTTCTAAATAAACTTTTTTATTATAAGTTAGATTCAAGCAATTGTGACATTTGCAAACTTGCCAAACAAACTAGACTACCATTTCCTTCATCTCTTAGTAGAGCAGAAACTTGTTTTGATTTAATTCACTCAAATGTTTGGGGCCCTGCTACTGTTGATTCATATAATAATTTTAAGTATTTTGTTACGTTTATTGATGATCATTCTCGTACTACTTGGATCTATCTTTTGAAAACAAAAATGAGGTTTTCTCGTGCTTTCAAGAATTCTTTAACTTTATTACAAACCAATTTAATGCCATAGTTAATTTTTTAGATCTGATAACGGAACTAAGTATGTTAACAACAACTTTACCAACTTTTTTAAGCAACGAGGTATTCTCCATCAAACCACATGTGTCAATACTCCTCAACAGAATGGTATATCAGAAAGGAAAATTCGTCACCTTCTTGAAGTTACTAGGTCACTACTTTTTCAAAATAACGTTCCCAAAATTTATTGGTCAGATGCCGTATTAACAGCAACATGCCTTATAAACAAGTTACCAAGTAAAAAACTAAAGGACATGAGCCCTTTAGAAATACTCAAGGGAAGGAAAATCAACTTAGATCATATTCGAGTCTTTGGGTGCAGATGCTTTGTACACATAAAAAGAAATGACAAGTTAGATAGAAACTCATTCAAAACAATATTCTTAGGGTACTCTTCAGAAAAGAAATGCTACAAATGCTATGATCCACAAAACCACATACTATATATTTCCAGAGATGTGTCATTTATTGAAAATGAACCATATTACAACAAAACCGAACAAAGTAATACCCAACCAAGCATGACAATGTCACATAACCTCATGTTTCCCGAAGTAATAAATCAAGAACAGGTTGAAGTCCTAGAAGAATCAGAAGCAATTTCCTCAGGGGGGAAGAAACAAGGGGAGAAGAAACAAGCGAGTCCAATGATGAAACCTCTCATGGAGGTCAAACAACTGATGAAACAACTGATGAAATCACCGTCAGAAGAAGATCTACACGCCAAACTCAACCCCCCACAAGGTTAAGGGACTATGTATCTCACCAGGTCACATATCCTATTCAAGAATTTGTAGGTTACAATAAGGTATCTCCAAACTATCGAACTTATTTAAGTAATATCACTAGTCAAACCGAACCAGCCAACTTTGACGAAGCCAACTCCCAACCACTCTGGAAAAAAGTTATGAAAGAAGAACTAAATGCATTAGAAAAAAATAATACTTGGGACATTGTCAACCTACCTAAAGGAAAGAAACCGGTAGGATGTAGATGGGTCTACAAAATAAAATACAATAGTGATGGCACAATAGAAAGGTATAAAGCCAGATTGGTAGCCAAAGGATTCATCCAAACCTATGGCATTAATTATCAAGAAACGTTTGCACCAGTAGCCAAGATGAGTACTGTTAGAATTTTGTTATCAGTAGCTACCAACTTAGGATGGAATCTATTTCAAATGGATGTAAAGAATGTGTTTCTTCAAGGCAATCTAGAAGAAGAAGTCTACATGACTCTTCCCCTGGGACATAAAATGACTTCAGACTCTTCATTAGTGTGTAAGTTAAAGAAAGCAATTTATGGGCTAAAACAATCTCCAAGAGCATGGTATGTAAAGCTAAGCCTCTTTCTTCTAAAACACAACTTTGTTAGAAGTACTGATGACTACTCCATGTTTGTTAAACATTTTGGAAAAATAAGCATCATTGTTCTAGTCTACGTAGATGACAATATAATCACCGGAAATGATAATAATGAAATAACACGGGTCAAACAATTGTTAAAAAGTGAATTTGAGATCAAAGATCTTGGCACACTCTCATACTTCCTTGGAATAGAGATAGCCCACTCGAGTAAAGGACTATTTCTGTCTCAAAGGAAATGTGTTCTCGACCTGTTAAAAGAGACTGTTAAGTTAGGAGCAAAACCAGCTGGTACTCCAATGGAGTCCAATGTTAAACTTGGACCAGAAAATGGTGAACCATTAACTGACATAGGACAATATCAAAGGTTAGTAGGCAAATTAATATATCTCACAGTGACCAGACCTGACATTGCCTTTGCAGTTAGTGTTGTAAGCAAATTCATTCATGCACCACGTACTAGTCACCTAGGCACCGTCGATAGAATTCTGAGATACCTCAAAGGTACTCTGGGCCAAGGGATTTGGATGAAAAAGAATATTGTTAACAGTGTGGTTGGTTTTTCTGATGCAGATTGGGCCGGAAGCTGTGACAGAAAATCAACCACGGGATTTTGTACATTTGTAGGTGGAAATCTGGTAACATGGAAAAGCAAGAAACAGAATGTTGTGGCTCGATCTAGTGCAGAAGCAGAATATCGAGCTATGACATCTACAACAAGTGAACTCACCTGGATTAAACACTTACTACACGATATGAAGATCGACTGTGGAAAGCCTATGCGTATGTTCTGCGATAATCAAGCAGCACGACACATTGCCTCAAACCCAGTCTTTCATGAAAGAACCAAACACATTGAGGTTGACTGCCACTTTGTTCGAGACAAGGTACAATCAGGAGAAATTGAAATACCCTTCATCAAGAGTCAAGAACAACTAGCAGATGTATTCACCAAGACACTCGACAAACCAGCCTTTGAAAACATAATCAACAAGTTAGGCTTAATCAATCTATTCAAGCCCAACTTGAGGGGAAGTGTTGAGGAATAAAATCAGTCTCAGAAGATTATTCATCATAGGCCAATTAAGGCAACAAATCAAGAATAGAAAACAAACCAACCAGCCAAACGACTATATTATATTGCACAGAGATGAATTTGTGTAGAATAAGCAACAATGTAAATTAGGAATTAGCCAAACGGCTAGTAGAGCAATTCATCTATATATATACTCTTGTACAGAGCCTGTAAAGATATACAGAAATAAAAAAAGCATTTCATCTTTTCACTTAATCTTTTCCACAGATTAATTTATATAAGTTCGTGTCACTTAATAATTTGATCTCACAAATATTTTATCTATTTTTATATTATTGACATCATTGATTTTTCAAACAACGAAGAATATTAAAATTGACATTAGTGTTAAAGTTGATTTTTCAAACAACGAAGAATATTAAAATTGACATTAGTGTTAAAGTTGACAATATAATATTTTTTGCCTCAAACCACTGGTAATGATAGTTTGGAAAGTTAATTAAACATTCATATCAATTAATACTGGAGACTCGATTTGCAACACCTTTGTTATGTTTTGGACACTGCATTGCATTGTGCTTGGGTCTTGGAAATGCGTTTATATATGCGGTACGAATTAAATTACATATACAAGGTAAGGTGCTTGGCTCTGTCGTTACCGCATGTATCTCGTATTCTCATGTCCCCAACGTCTTAACAGCTGGACCATGTTCTTGTACCGCGCGGTACCGCGCTCCGACCGTCCAGATGACAATCAAGGAGTTTTAGATTTGAGATATGAATCACTAAAAAATCGAACGATCCCGAAAACGTACCGCGCAGTGCCACGCGTCAGAGGATCTGGTTCCCTTAACAGCTAGCTACACGCCTACACATCCATTCCGTTCCGAACGAACTGTAGTTATCAGCCTTTTCTTTTGTCAATGTTGGGTTTGTAATTCTTTTATTTAAGATTCGTTTGTAAATCTTCCTGAACACACAGCGCACCGAACATCTAAGCGCTGGGACATTTCATTTTGTATTTATTTTCAAAAGAATTGCATGTGGACATTTTTATGTTTCTCTATTGCTTCTAAATGTTGCTATATTTTCTTTGTTTTTTGTAATCTTCTTTTTTTGTCTTAACAAATTAAAGATAAGTAGGCAAAATATGCTCTTCATAAAAATAACAAAATCCTTACCTTCATTTCTTATAAAGTATATTTTTATTGAAAAAATTGAAGTTTTCTGCAAAGAGAAAATGTCTATTAACATATGTATCACGATTCTCGCATGTGATTAATTAAAAAATAATTTATCTTGTTTCACTTCTTTGTCACGTAAATGATCACGAATATAAAATCAGATTGAAGATTGCTTATAATTTATCTTGTCCCACCTTCAAAAAAAGATACTCAATCTCCAGTTTTGCCTACAAAAATAAAGAAATTGTTGAAAAACGTTTCTTAATGGAATAAGTAAAGAAAATATATCTTCCTTTTAGCTAGCAAACTTTGGTTCTCATGCATTAAGTGGCTCATGGTGCATCATTCGAAACAATTATTAAGTTTATATTGTATTTGTCAACATACATAGGTGACCCACCAATATTCCTCCAAGTGCTCTTGACACCTAGGCACCTACAAAAGAACCATTTATCATTGTCTATTCTAACTTTAGAATTGATTACGCTGTCGAGTGCATGTATTATAATTTAATTACGTCCAATTCGAACAAAAGTATCGCGCGTACGGCAGCGCGTCCGAATCTTGGATAATAAAAAAAAAGTTTCATTATTTGTTTTCGAACCGTTAGATTAAAAATTATCGCATGAAACGGCGTAGATATTGTAGGATTTTTAATATAAATCTAGTCCGCTTATATATTATATTTCAACGATTCAAGTTATAGAAAAAAGTAGGAAATCAGAATTAAAGCTTGCATATCGTGCGTGCATTTGTCTTTTGCAATTATATATTTATTGAACATTGTTAACGTAGTATACATATAACGTCTTATATACTTTTCAATCTTTTGATTTTTTTTTAGATATTTGATTGCACAAATCTCAAATAAATAGAATGAGATGTGATATTGTTCTATGTTCTATTAATAATACATTAGCAATGTCATCCATATTTGTTTCTTTGTTTCTGTTTTCATCCTTTCAGATTTATGATTTATTCTAACAATTAATTTCTCGTTCAATAAAGAAAACTAGTGAGTCAAATAGCAAGACATTTGAAAAATATTTATATAATTTAGATATATTATTATAATTTACAAATTGATCGTGATTCAAATTTCATACAAATTTAATATTTTATAAAAAAAATATTGAAGTTAACTTTAAAATATATGATCCTGACTCTAAGTTTGTCGAGCCGAGAAGACGAGAAAATACATGCGGAAAAGAAAGAGTGAAAATGTAAAAAACTGGCTATTCTAAACAAAAGTATCAGATCTTCATTTTGGTTGCTGAGTCATATATTTATAGGCCCAATAGGTCCATGTGGAAATTGATCTTCTACTTTGAATGGCTCATTGTTGTTCTGCTAGCATTCTTGGGCCTGTAAGGACCGATTGTAATGAGATTCTATCATCAGCCCTCGAGCTTCTGCAATCATCTTAACATCTTGCTTTCATGGTTACTCTCGGATGTCTTGAATCCCCAAGCTCAGTCTGCGCCCTTTGGTGTTCCAAGCCCTCGGTCACGACTCCCCTTTTGCCTCAAGTAAATTTTGTAAAACATTACCCATGGACTCTCTCGGTATGCCAACCTTTCTCCTTCCTTTTCTTTTCAGCCTTGGGCATTCCAAGCCCTCGATCACAACTCCCCTTTTGCCTTGAGAGAACTTTGTAAGACATTACCCGCTGACTCTCTCGGAATGTCGAGTTCTCCTTTTTCTAGCATTATTAGCCCTCGTGCACAACTTCTGAATTTAAGATTCACTTGTCCCTTCGATCCAGCTTTACAGTTCATCGCATTTTCCCAATGTACCTATAATCATTACGTTTTTTTGCATGATCTCCCAAGAGTAGTTTTGTATTCTCCCTTCTACTTCATTTCCTTTCTACCGAATTCATCCATTATGACGCTCCCCAGCAATCCTCTTTTTATCGCGCCTTTCCATTCTTCTTCTTTTATACACTTCAGATTTCCCCTAGTATTTCTCTCTTTCTTCATCTTGAGACAAATCGTTTTTGCCATTAACGCTTCTCTTTCGAGGTCTCTTTTCCATGATTGTGCTAGACTAGCTAGCCTTCTCGTCGTTGTCTTCACAATATGAACTTCTTCTTTTTCAGGTAAGCATTATCCTCTCACTTTGCCCTTTCTTGTGTAATCTAGCTTTCCACCATTGATGTTGTATCCTTTGGCTTTTAACCCTTACTGCTACACTACCTTCCTTTATTGCTTGACCTTCTTCACGTGCCACCCCTTTTTTGCCCCTCTTTTTTTTCTTTTCTCCTCCCTAAAACTTGTTGCATTGTTGTCTGTAGGTTTGCTTCTTGTGCTTGTTTACACTCTTTGTTCATCACCAGGTAACTCACATTCCTTACAATCCTCTTAATTATACTTTCTACCTTCAATTATATGCTTTATTTTTGTCATCCATCAAAGTAATTAGAATTATCGACGTCGATATGTAGATTTATTTTCAGAAGAAATGTCAAACTCCAGACATTCCAATCCAAAACTAAACCCCTAGGCTCCTTTGGAGCAATCGAGGGTGTCAACGACCTTCAGATGATTGTGTTTCAGGAAGAGATTGAGGGTAGGATTCTCCATGCGGGTGAGGATCATTCGAATCAAAATGGGGTTAAGGAGAATGACGTTCAGGCATTGGTTGAGGTGAGGACCGCTTACTTTCCCAAAAAGAGCAGCAACCACTACTAGATCAAGCTGAGCATTACAATGTAAATCTTGAAGCTTGCTGGTTGCTATCAGTAATTTCTTCTTTTGGTTATTCACTGATCGAAGGGCGGGGTCTCCAGGAGAACTCTTGATGATTTTGTTTTGGTAGAGATAAGAAAAATGAGTAGGCCTAAAAGATAAAGATCCAAAGGAAGTAGAGATACCTTTGAAGTGTGTTGAGGAGATCCTTAGTGATTCTCACTGGACTACCGAGGATAAGGGAAGCCCAAGGGATAAGCCTCGATGTGGGAAGAAGATTGTTGTCGGTTGTGGCTGGAGATCAGACACATTATTCACAGAAGGGGATGTGCTTTTATCATAGGTCGGCATAATGTGGCCTTACCATACCCTTCAATGAATTTGTTTTGCACATTCTTTGCCTTATCGATGTAGCACCGAGTCAATTAAATGCCGTCGCTTTGTGTACAATTTGTTCTTTTGAGTCACTCTTCACGCATCAATATAAAGAATTTTTTCTCACCTCGATTCTCCTCGACCAGCAGTGAACCTCTTTCTTGAATACAAAAAGTTCATAGTAAACAAGTCTTGGATCGACCATCTACCGACGTGTGGAGAAGAATTTCAAGAGTATCTTCAGGACCCTCAACAAAGTCAATAAGTGGAATGAAGGATTCTACTACCTTCCTCTTTGTGAAGCAGATCGGTCTGGAAAGGTTTGGTGAGGAAGAATTAGAACTGTAGGGTTACCTCGCCGAGGAGGCCCTTGTTGGACCTAGAAGAATTTGCTATCTGCATAAGGCTTGAAAAATTATATTTTAGTTAACATTCTTCAACTATCCCTTCTCCACCTTACTTGTTGTCGCACCTTCCTACTTTGCCTCAAATTTATCAGTAGTTTCCCTCTAATCTTTTGTTTTTATCTTTCGCAAATGAGATCAGGATGGTCATCCCTCTTTTTTCTATCGGAGAGTGGATCAAGTTCTTAAAGATGTCGAGGATTCTAAAAGCACAACCCCGACGCTTCTCCTCGACGGCTTCCCAAGAAACCTAAGTATGAAAGGGCGGGTCAAGCAAACTCTACTGTCCCTCCAAGAGCCGGCCTACCATGCCTCCAACCCAAACTATTTTTCTTCGACTACCCCTACCGAAGTCAATTTCCCCGACTTCTCTGATATTGTCGTTCCTCAAATTCCTCATGTCACTATTCTTGTTCAATTTGCCGATATCACCCAGGCTTTGTGCACCGACCAACAGAAGAAGGCTGCCCCATGAAAGTCTGGCTGAGGGGGTTGAACGATCGATACTCAGGGAAGCCCAGGTGGCAAGGGTAAAAATGTCGTCGAAGAATAAGTGGATTGTGCTGAACTTCATCTCCCACATTTTCATGAGCTTATGAATAATGCCAATGTCGGGGCTCTTTCTGACACTCCCCGTGAATTCTTCCCTTACGCCCGCTCTCTTCTTTAAAAACTCAAAAGGTCAACCTCTGTACTTAAGGCTTGAATATGTTGGGATGAACTTGGAGTCCTTGATTACCTATGCCATGCAAGATTTCTTCCTTCAGGGGACTTCCTTATCCAAGCTATCTATTCATCTCTGAGATATAGACGCCATCAAATATGGTGAACTGCCCACGAATATTGTCGAGTTAATAGAAACCTAGAAGGAGAAGGCTAATAAATAAAAAGTTAATTTCCGAGAAGGTACTTGTGAAGGAAATGACTGATATCTATGCTACAATTGGAGCGGGGCGGGCCACTTTGAATGAGGAAGTCAATAGGCTTACTTTTGGGAACACTCTTGCCAAGAAGAGGATTTTTCTTTGCAAACCAAAGTGTTAAGTCTGCAACATCAAAATTACTAGCTTACCGAGGAGTTAAAGAACAAGACGGCCAAATGCTCCGAGGCTAAGGCGAGCATGTACAAATACTGCTTTCGATTGAGTGTTTTCAGAACTCTCTACTAAAAGAAATCCTCTGTCCTAGTTGAAGAACTTCTTAGGGTCCCCGTCGTTTTACACTAATGTCATCTCTATTGGTGCTTCTCAACTAGTGAATGGAGCATATGTTGTCCTGAAATGCCACACTAAATCAACCATTTTAAACCTGAGGAACTCAATTTTAGTATGGTACATTTTGATGCTCCAAATGTCCAAATATTCTTGGGATCTGGTGAATGATAGTCTGGTTTCCTCCAAGGGCGAAGCCTTGGGCGTACCTACAAATTTTCTCAATTCTTGCGGCAAAGGAGTTTCTTTCCCTTGATCGGACGACTGGCCATCGTAGGAACTCATGGTCGGCGTCGATCTTGATGAATGCCTGGACGAGGGGGTGAGCCATGAGGATGTTGAAGTGGTCGAAGAAGAAGAAGCAGATGATTAAGATACCCCAAATGACGGAGTGGGGATCGAGGCTGAGCATGAGACTTACGTTTTACCTTTTGAGTTGTATTTAGGGATATGTAATTGGAAAATTTTTGTGTTGTAATTATATCTTTGGTAGTTGTGAAACAGTCTGTATGTCTTAACTCTTTCTAACTTGCATGAAATATTTGTTAGGAATTTTTATGCACATTTGAATTTGGATATTTAAAGTGTTTATATTTGGGAGAAAGATACGCAATTTTAATTTTGAGATATGCTTCTTGTTATTATTATAAATTTTGTTGCATTGAAATAGTCACACATTACCTTGAGGATTACCAAGTCGAACCAAATTTAGTTGCACTCAGATTAGACGACCACAAAGTTGTCGAATGCCAATCATATGAGCCGAAGCTACTCGTACACACATAAGACAACCACGAAGTTGTAGAATGCCGATCAGACGGGTCGAAGTTAGTCGCACACAAATTAGACGACCACAAAGTTGTAGAATGCCGATTAGACGAGCTGAAGTTAGTCGCACACATATAAGACAAATTGTAGAATATCGACAAGAGGAGCAGAATTTAGTCGCACACAGATTAGACGACCACAAAGTTGTAGAATGTTGACCAAACGAGCTGAATTTAGTCGCACACATATTAGACGACCATGAAGCTGTAGAATGCTGACCAGACAAGCCGAATTCAGTCGCACATAGATTAGACGATCACGAAGTTGCCGAATGCCGACCAGATGAGCCAAAGTTAGTCGAACACAGATTGGACGATCACAAAGTTGTATAATGTTGACCAAACGAGTTGAACTTAGTTGTAGATAGAATAGAAGATAACAAATAATTAATTCCTCAAAAGATTTTTTTTTATTTGCCAACACATAAACTTATTTTTTACAATATTCGAAATGCAAAAAACGAATGGAGATGAAAATGTCGATGGAAAATGTGAGCAGAGTTTGCAGTTGAAAGCCGAGAATCGTTATTCAGATTTTCCCTTAGGTCAGATCATTGCACATTCTTCTACTGGTTGAATCTCCTCAAATGCTCCACATTCCACTCGTTATAGGAATCCCATCCAACTCCAAATGATATGCACGGTTGTCATATGTGTGAATCACGCGGAAAGGGCTCTTCCAAGATGTATCTTACTTGTCTACTTTTTTACCCGCGGCTTCCACTTTCCTCAGCGCCAAATCTCCTGGTTGAAACTATCTCTGCACCGCCCTTTTGTTGAAAGCCTTTCTTACTCTATTGTTATATTCAGTTGTTCTCAATTGTGTCGTCGCCCTTAACTCGTCAATGCCTCCAATGTCTTCTTATGCATGTTGTTTACTTATGTTTCGTAGAACACTATACGTGGAGACTTACTCATTAGCTCAACTAGTGTGACTGCATCCACCCCAAATGCCATCTCATATGGAAATTTCCATGTTCCAGTTCTAAGAGTGGTCATGTATGCCCATAACACCTCATCCAAGTATTCTGGCCTCTTTTCATTGCATTCCTTCAACTTCCTACTCAACCCCTCTAAAATGATTTTGTTAGTAACTTCCATTTGTCCTCGTAAGTGTACTCCTCAACTAAGTCCTCGGGAGTGGCATCATCGGCCACTACGACATGGACTCGGGCAACCGGACGTGCTACCGGTACCCGTCCATCTCGCGCTCCGCCTCGAGGCGGGGCCGGTGTGCCTTGACCTGCAGGTGGAGGAGGTGGTTGAACAGCTGCTGGAGCAGGTCAGGCAATACGGGATGCGCACTGGGGTGTCCAATGACAGGGTTACTGACAGATGTGGCATACGCCGGGTCAAGCGGGGAGAGGTCACGGCTGAGGTGGTCTCGGCCGAGCTTATAGAGGTCTCGGAGGATATGGTGGTGGGCATCGGCTGGTTAAGGGAGAAGGTGGGGAAGAAGTGGATGGAGATGCCCCATCGGTGCAGGGTCAGACATTTGTGGGTCACAGTGCGCACACCAATAATACCCTCCTGGTACTCGGCCTTTTCCAACAAGTACTCTATCGAGGTACCAAGGTAAATATCGAGCACACTCATGAGAGTTGGCTGAAGCCATCGAATAAAGTGTGCTCGACAACAGGCGGGGTCGTCCACCAGCTCCGGTGCGTAGCGGGAGAGTCTAATGAATAACTCTCCATACTGGCGTGCCATACGAGACCCCTGAGTCAAGGTCTGAAAGCGATGACGTAAAGCTGAGAGCTGATACTCTCCCTTGAACCTAGCACAAAATCGGTCCGTGAAATGCTCCCATGACATGGCTCGAATGCCTCTCGTGTGCTGAGGCTCTTGGGTCGCCCACAAATGCCGAGCATCTCGCTCAAGCAAGGTGGTCGCCTGCTCGGCCATGTAGGCCTTGGGGGTACGTGACAAGCTGAAAGTGGTCTGCACGGAGGCAAGCCACTCCTCAGCGGCGTCATATCCGTCGCTGCCATCATACCTAGGTGGATGATATCGCTCGATCCCGTAGCGCCTGCACGAAAGGGTCTCGTGAGGGTTGTGTCTCAGGAGTGCCTGCCTGGGCACTGAACTGGGCCAGCTTAGTAAAGAAGGCCTGCATGAGCTGGGCTAGGTCAGTGCCAAGCGCAAAGACGCTATCGGCGGTGGAGGCTCAAGTCCCGGCTGCGGTTGTACCGCTGGCTGGTCCCTTGCCACAGGGTGAGGGTAGACCGGTGGATGTGCCGGTCCAGCGGGTGCGGACTATACAGAGATCGCCCTCTCAGGTATGACCCCTACCGGAATAGGAGGTGGTGGAGGAATAGATCGGGTATTAAGACCCTATGTTGTGTGTGGGGGATGTGTAGAGCTAGCTGTGTCATGGATATCACCCTCCCTCGACTCTGCGTGAGAGGGTGCAGGGACTAGGGCGCCCCCAGCACGTGCTAGAGAACCCCCAAGGACAGGAGCAGAAGCGGAAGGATCGTGGCGAGGTTGAGAGCCTCGAGAGTGGACCATAGCGGAAGAGGATGAATCTGAAAATAAAATCATGTAAGTTTTTAACCTTTATCAAGATTCTTATTAGTTATGTATGTTTTAAGGTGTTATGTAAAGAGATTCCCTCAAATAGGGCCACCCAACATAATTCCTCGTATGTACCGGTACCAAGTCACATGACACGAAGTCAAAAATCTAAAATCTAGTGCCGATAAAATGAAACAAATATCGTCACTAAGAGATGTGATCTTTCACACCCATTTTGACGGTCCATCATGCCTTTGCAAGTGTCGGTCGTCACAAATGTACGACTTGCGCAAACCTAAGGGAATTGTCGAGTTCTACACAACTGTACTCAGAGCGTCATTACTAGCTAATTTGATTTAACAACTTGCCAAATGGTCTCGACATCTAATACCGAATTCTAGACAAACCTTCTTGAATATTGAGTTCGATTGCTTACTATGTTTCGTACTTAGAATTTATGAGTCCCTAGATCTACCCTCACTTAGACCTAAACGGATGACATGTATTATTGTGTGTGCTCATACTAACTTTAGCTTTGGAAGTGGGTGGCAATAATTATATTACATGATTGATTTCGTGTCTTAGCACTATTATCAACCACGCTCTGATACAACCGAAGGATATCACACCCCAAAAGATATAACTAGCTAGGGGTGTTAATCTCGCCATGTGTACTTGTTTACAAATACACGAAAGGCTTAATTGAAATAATAAAATATTGTACGAGTTGGCTAATTATACTTAAATAAAGGAACAACACACACATTGAACACACTACATGAACATTCAACAGTCATATATATCAATATTTCCAGCGTCTGTACACAAAATTTACAGCGGAAGCCAAAGAAAGTAAAATTACATACGAAAGAGGACGGTCCCACCCAGAGAGAGAGAGTTGGCATGGGACAGAGGGAAAGAGAAATAAAAACAGGGTAGAGACGGAGATTTTCGAGGGGTTAAGATTTTCTGTGGCCCTATCTCCTGGAATTAAATAGTTTGAATAACTTTTTAACCCAACCCATCACTCAGTTGACCCGCTTCACTCGGGATATCGAAACCAGGGCCACAGTGGATCTGGGCTAGCGGAGTTTTCCAAGGGGCCACTTCCCCATATGGCGGTCCGCCTTCTCTGTGTTGTCGACTGTGTGGGCCTCGGTGTGTGTGGTTTGTTGCTGACCCGATGCATTTTGGACCCAATGGGTCAGGTGAGGCTGCGACACGATGTTACATTTGTTTTAAAGGGGTTTTCTATGAAATCTCAGTCTGTGGAGGCCGGAAAAGTGCACCATTTTGTGTTGCAGGTTACTTTTGAGCTTGAAACTGGTCAGACAACTTGTTACATGGTGTTGTATCATAATTTATCAATAGTTATTAACAAATTGCTTTTAATTGTTTGAATTTTTGGCAGAAATTAATATAAGTAACTCACATAGGTATTATATAATTTAAATAAAGTTATGTACAAGGTTTTTGTTTTAGCTTTAATTTAATTGCAAGAGATTATTTTTATACAAAAGTTTATTTATGTATATCTTTTTATTTGTTAATTTACTTTAACCATTTTGTACATTTTAATTCATATCCAATTTGGAAAGAATATTTGGCTTAATTTACTTTGAAGGATTGATTTAAGATTTTATTTTATGTACAAGTTTTCATTTATTATTGTGAAATTTTATTTATTTTGCTCCTTATTTAAATTAGAATCAAAGGTTTCTTTATAAAACTCGCAAAATTTTATTATTTTTAAAGGTTTTAATTTGCTCAAAATTTTATGGGTTTTACAAAATGTGATGAATAGTGTTGTATGTTGTTGGTACTTGGAAGCTTTACAGGATCCTTGTTCTAGTCTTTCTTTACTTTTTGTATTATGTAAAGTTTGTTGGATTAAACTCATCTCTTGTTTGACAATTTGCAAAACAAATCAGTACTAACCTTGCACAACTGAGTTTGTGAGTTGCAGGTTTAATAGGTACATATTGATGATAGAAAGGCTCAAACATGCATGAACAAGTCAAGACATTCACAAAGACATTAAGAGCAAGTCATTTGGGTGTTTCCAGATCCATATGTTACCATAACGCAAGTACAACCCATCACAACAGGTCCCAACCCATCATAACGGGTTGCCCACCCGTCATAATGGGTTCCCAATCGGTTGTAACGGATTAAAGAGGAGAACTGTTGAAGACATAGGAGTTTCTAGAGCCATGTGTTGCCATAACGCATCACTAACCCGTCACAATGAGTTCCTACTCATATGGGCCCAAACGTTAGTGAACCAAGCAGAGAAGGGCAAATCTAAAAAGCTTTCAACAAGTTATAGTGGGTTCTGTACGAGTTGCATGTTCTGTAACGCAAGAACAAAATTTCAAGACAGCAAGACTTCAAGAAGTGCCCAGCTTATATATATATCTTGGGGGTACGAACCAGGAAGATCAAGAAAACCCTCTCCAAGCTTTCAAGCACACATTTGAGCATTAAAAAGAGCACTAAAACATTCTCCTATAGCTACTAAATCTGAGACAATTAGGATAGCTTCAATCATCTAATTGTCGATCCAAGAACACTTGTTTGCTAGCTTTGTTAGCAATTTGGTGTGCTACATTGTGTTGTCAAGTAGTGCATCATTGTCCTTGATTGTGTTGTCAATCGAACCTTTTACCTTGTAGAGTGGTGTAGCTCCTTGCATAGGTTTAGGAATCTAAGATTGGTTTGCTTATGTGAGAAAAAAGCAAAGATAGATTCTGCAGTTGTAAAAACACTTATTGTTTAGTGAGTTCGGTTTCGAAAAGAAGTTTTGGTACTGAGAGTCTCGTGGATGTAGGCCTAATTTGATTGTAGGTTGAACCACGTTACATCACGTGTTCTTGTGTTCTCTAGCTCTTTGCTCTTTACTCTCTCTATCTCTCTCTCTCTCTTTACTATACTTGCACTTTGTTATTTTGATTTGCTAAATTGCTATTAGTACTTGCTTGCTTGTGATTTTAGCTAGTTGATTAAGATTTAAAATTTGAATTGTTATTGTTAAAATTGCTCCGCACTAGCACTTGACCTTAGGACCCCATTCTAACAAAATTATCTAGCCAAATTTTGAATATAGGTTTATTTTATATTTTGTGCAGTTTATACCTATAAATTTTGATGCTACTTGCTTCTAATTGGTATTATGACAATAAAAGTTGGTTAATAAATTTGTGCAGCAATAATAAAATTTACTAACAGAATAATGGTTCTACTGACAAAAATAATATATTTCTTACATAAATAATGGTTCTAATGACGGAAATAATACATTAATTGACATAAATAATAGCATGAAGAAAATAATAATTGTATATTACATAAAGGTTGTGCAAATAAATACTAATTATGTTGATAATAGAATTATTTCAGTGGTAACTTTTGAATCATTTCTGTAGTAACTTTTGAATTATTTCCGTGCAAATACCATGGTAATGTGTCATGCTAACCACAGAAATAAAAATAAGGGACCCCACAAGCAAAGTCATTTCCGTTGAGTTATTTTCGTGCTTAATTAGCTCCACAAAAAAAAAGTATTTCCATGATAATATACGAAAAATATGTTTTTTGTGAAGAGGTTAGTTTCATGGATCTATTTTCGTGGTTATTTCATGGAAAATATCTTTTCCGACCTTATTCCCACATAACAATTTTTTTTCCTCAAAAATATTGAAAATTCTGATAGTGTTAATTAGACTAATACTTAGTCAAACATATTATATTTAAATATCTAAATTTCTGATCAAATCAGTTGAATTGATCAGGTTGGTTGGGTTGAGCCCACACCTCTTGATTTGTTGAAATTTGAGAGTAACATGAAAAGTACCAGCCTAAGGTTAATATGTTATATGTACTAAGGAGAATTCATATACGGTGGGGTATCCTCTAAGGTGAAATAGCAATCGGATGGTTCACTTAATTTCGAGTTCGATGCGCACGTACTGATTTCGAAGTTATGTGAATTATTGGTTTGTTATTTCACCTTACGAGGTACTCCATCAGATGTGAATTTTACTAAAGATACTTTTTGATAATAAGAAAATACTATGAAATATCATAATGGGGCTCTGTTCTAACATAGAACAAGTATCAAACGTGAAATAAAAGAATATAATAATGGGTGGAAGAGGCTAATTCGGTATACTTGCATATAGTTGAAATACACTGTTTTGTGCACACAAAATTAGTAACGAAATTAGTGACGTAATTATTTTTCCAACAAACTTCTTACCGAACACCATTTCGCTATAGTTAATATAATATCACTCTTTCAAAATCACACTATTTTATTTTTATTACCCGAATTATACATTTCTAGCGTATTTCTCGATTTTCAAATATACCCTAAATGTGGATATATGTTAACTATTTTGCATTTTATTAAATCATAGTTTAGAGTTCATAGATGAACCATCAAGCTAGGATGGTGTAATGATTCAGACAAAAGAGAGAAACAAAGAAAACAATCCAATACCTTGCCTTCTACTATACAATTAATAATGGAAGACATCTAGTGATGTCTCGACATATATATTAATTAAAAATTTCAATGATGAAATCATCATTTAGAATCCAATACTGTATTACCTACATAAGCATCAGAATCTGCACGCACCACACATGAAATCACAGAATTTTAAAATGATACCAAGTTGCAGCAGCAAAACAAGAGAGCACACGGACACGACAAACCAAAAGAAAAACAAACGATTTTAAACGAGTCACTTTCCCAACATATCTTCTTTTCGAAGAGGATAACGAGGTGTGATTGGATGCACTTAAACCCAAAACTCGCCACCATTATTTTTAAGTATATTCCTTTAGAAAAAAATGTAATATGAAAAAATACATGGCCGACATTCTAGCTTGGGCCAACTGGAGCTTGGAAATTACTGGACAAGGGCACAAGGCATGTCATTTAAGAACAAAAGCACAAAAGAAATCCCGAACTAGCGCGAAACTAATAATAGTATAACAGTAACAATTGAAACAAAAAAAGAAAAGCATAAAATATTTGAATTCAGACACAGTTCATGCTCAGAGATTTTTTGGGGGGGCCAAGCAATGAAGCAAATGATAAACAATTCATACCTCTCTAGTTTCCTCTCTAATGCAAAATCTTGGTCTTTGGTCAAGATAGGTCTAGAGAGAGTGAGAAATGAGAGAGTGAACTTTGCACTGTTCTTCAGCTGAGCAAACAGTGAAGGTAGCCCCCAGATCACGAGATAGATCAAGGACATTTATTTATGAAGACTGAAAGCGATGTGAAAGGTAGATTTAAACATAAAATAATTATAACCTGTAATAGATCGAAGAAAGGCCCCCTCCCCGCTACAGAAAAATAATAATAATATATTCAAAGAAAGACAGCAAGGAAAGATAGAAAGCAAGCTTTAAAGTATAAACAAACCTACCTAGCTATATCTTTGGGTCAATACTAGCTACCAGTCTATAATTTACTCACAGTGGGGATACCTCGGATCACCTTGTTAAATTTACATCATATGATATCCTTACAAATTACTAAATAAGAGCCCAATCGGAGTAGCACAGTACAGCAGTACTGTCCTTATTTGGAGATGAGAGAATCAATGGCGAACTATATATTATCACTTTACCAGTAAAGAAAGGATTGAACTGAAGTGCCATAAATTACAAAAAGAACTCAGTTCAGAGAGAGAGAGAGAGAGAACTGTGTTGAAATGTAATTCAAACTCTAGGGGTATTTCTGTCATAAGTTGTTTGCTGTGTTTTTATTTGTCAATCCTTTATTTTGTTTACTCCGAATAGGTGTGAGTTTAATTTTAGCGAATAGGTGTGAGTTTTAATTTTAGCATCTGTAATTGTGTGGAGGAGGGAGTAGCAGTTATTTTTAGAAAAGGAGGGAAATGTCAGGGAGTGATCTTTTATTTTCTGAACTCTATATATGTCTGCGTATTGTAACATTTCAGAAAATAGAAAAATACAGTTGTTATTTTCAGTCAATTGTGAGTGTCGTTTCTTAGTTTTTTGCCAACATTGTGGTATCAGAGCGAGGGTTTTGAGGGCTGAAGATGACGAGTTCCAATCAAATCTCCATTCCTCCTTTCAATGGTGATAATTACGATTTCTGGAAGATCAAAATGACCACTGTGTTCAAATCACAGGGGTTATGGGATCTAGTAGAGAATGGCACACCTAATCCAAATCCCAATCCTGATGATACCAACAAACGTGATGCAAAAGCCCTAATGTTGATTCAACAAGCGATGGATGACTCTATCTTTCCAAGGATCGCATCTTGCAGTAAAGCCAAAGAGGCCTGGGTGATTCTGCAAAATGCGTTTCAAGGTACTGCCAAAGTGATGACTGTGAAGTTGCAGAGTCTGAGGAGGGAATTTGAAACTTTACAGATGGAGAAAGATGAAAAGGTGATGCCATTTCTAACAAGAGTACAAAAGGTTGTAAATCAAATGAAGATTTATGGAGATGAAGTGTCGAATCAGACAATTGTAAGTAAGGTACTCAGAAGTTTAACAGAAAAGTTTAATCATGTGGTTGCTGCTATAGAAGAGTCCAAAGATCTTGCAACATACACCTTTGATGAACTTATGGGATCGTTGCAAAATCATGAGTCTAGACTGATGAGAACGGAAGAGAAATCTGAGGAAAGGGCGTTTTATGCGCAAGGGCAGTCCTACAGAGGCAGAGGAAGGGGCAGAAGTAGAGGAAGAAGAGGAAGGGGATTAAGTGCAGGAGGACGAACTTCAGACTCATCTGGTTATGATTCAATTGATGACAGTAGTAAGAAAGTGAGATGCTATAATTGCAATCAGGTTGGGCATTATCAATCAGACTGTCCTACATCAACAAAGAAGCATGTACAATGCTTTTACTGCAACAAAACTGGGCACTATCAGTCTGAGTGCTACAAGAGATTAAGAGAAGAGGAGCAAGCTAGTTATGCAAATGAAGAGGAGAAAGAAGAAGGAGATGCAAGTCTGTTCATGGCATACACTAACAGTCAAGAAACAGCCTGTGATGTTTGGTTTGTTGACAGTGGGTGCTCAAATCATATGACAGGCCAGAGGGAGAAGTTCGAGGAACTTGATGAAACTTACAAGCTGAAGGTGAAATTAGGAGACAACAATGCTATTCAAGTGGAAGGTAAAGGTTGTATATCTGTTAATACATCACATGGTTTAAAAAAACTAAAGGATGTATACTTTATTCCAAGTCTGTCTCAAAACCTGCTAAGTGTAGGACAGTTAACCAGAAGTGGGTGTACAGTTGTGTTCAAAAGTGATTTTTGCCGAATTCTAGATAGTAACACATCACAAGTGCTGGCTGAAACCAAAATGTCAGATAATAAACTGTTTCCTCTGGCTATCACAAGTGTCAAAGAAAGAGCTCTAACTGTTCAGGAGACTAGTTTGTCAGCACTTTGGCACTGGAGGTTTGGACACCTAAATGTAGCAAGTTTGAGACATCTGAGCAAGAAAGAGATGGTTTTAGGCTTACCAGAAATTGGTGAAATGAGTTTTTGTGAGAGTTGTGTGTATGGAAAACAGTCAAGAGCCTCATTCCCAAAAGGGAAGGCTCAAAGAGCATCACAAGTGTTGGGATTGGTTCATGCTGACCTATGTGGACCAATGCAGACTGTATCAATTGGTAGTAGCAGATATTTCCTTCTTTTTACTGATGATTTTAGCAGGATGAGTTGGATTTATTTTCTGCACAGCAAGTCAGAGACTTTTCAGAATTTCAAGAAGTTTAAAGCAGTTGTTGAGAAGCAGTCTGGTAAGAGTATTAAAGTGCTGAGAACTGATAGGGGAGGTGAGTTTTTGTCGAAAGAGTTCAATGAGTTCTGTGAAAACGAGGGAATACACCATGAGCTAACAAACCCTTACACCCCAGAACAGAATGGGGTCTCTGAGAGAAAGAACAGAACGGTTGTAGAGTTGGGAAGGAGTATGTTAAAGCACAAGAGGCTACCAAATTGTTTTTGGGCTGAAGCTGTTGCTACAGCTGTTTACATTTTGAACATTTCACCAACCAAAGCACTTACTGACATAACTCCTTTTGAAGCCTGGAGTGGAACTAAACCGAGTGTGTCACATCTCAGGATATTTGGTTGTATTGGATATGGTTTTGTTGAGCAGCACAAGAGATCCAAGTTGGATGACAAGTCCATAAAATATATCTTTATTGGATATTGTCTTCAAACCAAGGGATACAGGTTGTTTAATCCTGTGGATGGAAAAATAGTAGTATCAAGGAATGTGAAGTTTGATGAGAAGTCTAGATGGGTTTGAATGAGGAAGAAAAGTGTAAAACAGATGAAGTGTTAGAGGAAGTTGAAGATGATGTTGAGAGTGAAACATCAAGTGAGTTGAATGACAGTCATGATGAAGGAGAAACACATGAGGAGACACCATTGAGAGTTTACATGAGACGCAACAGATTTCAGCCATCTGATGCGTCTGGCAGAAAAACCAGAACTATCGAGGATTTGTATAATGCAACTCAAGTGTTGCTTGTTGCTGATCCTGAGAACTATGAAGAAGCAGTTAGTGAAGAGGAATGGAGAGTAGCCATGAAAGAGGAGATTAATGCAATAGAAAGGAATCACACTTGGAGCCTGGTGGAAGTTCCTAGGGGCAAAAATGTTATTGGAGTGAAATGGGTTTTTAGAACCAAAGTTGGACCAGATGGAGGCATTATGAAGTACAAGGCCAGATTAGTGGCAAAGGGGTACAAGCAACAGCAGGGAATTGATTATGAGGAGACATTTTCTCCTGTTGCAAGGTTTGAAACAATCAGGATTTTGTTGGCAGTTGCAGCAAAGCTAGGGGTACCAGTATTCCAATTTGATGTTAAGTCTGCGTTTCTTAATGGAGAAATTATCGAGGAAGTATTTATAGAACAGCCTCAAGGGTTCAAGGTGGAAGGAAAAGAGGAGTGGGTCTACAAGCTGTACAAAGCCCTTTATAGACTGAAACAGGCTCCTAGGGCGTGGTACAGCAAAATTGACAGTTTTTTTATTGATGCAGGTTTTTCCAGAAGTAAGAGTGAACCTAACTTGTATGTGAAAAAGAACCAAGGTGGTGCTTTCATGGTGGTGTGCCTATATGTAGATGATATGATCTACTTGGGTACAAATTCTGAAATGGTGACAGAATTCAAAAGCAAGATGAAGGAAAAGTTTGAGATGACAGATCTTGGTCTTCTCAAATATTTTTTGGGATTGGAGATAACTCAAGAAAAAGGTGGGATCTTTCTGTCACAACAGAAGTATGCAAAGGATTTGTTGAAAAGGTTCGATATGTTGAATTGCAACACTTGTTCAACACCCATGAATATCAAAGAGAAGTTGGTAAGAGATGATAACACTGAAGCAACAGATGCCATGAAGTTCAGAAGCCTCGTTGGTGGTCTGCTCTATCTCACTCACTCAAGGCCTGACATCACGTACTCTGTTAGTATAATCTCCAGGTTTATGCAAAACCCAACAAAACATCATATGGGTGCTGCTAAAAGGGTGTTAAGGTATGTAGCTGGAACTTGTGATTTGGGCTTGTGGTATAGGAAAACAGACGAGATCAAGATTGTTGGATATAGTGATAGTGATTGGGCAGGGTGTTATGATGATAGAAAGAGTACCTCAGGTTATTTGTTCACTGTTGGAACCACACCTGTAAGCTGGAATACCAAGAAACAGCCTACTGTTGCGTTATCAACAGCTGAAGCTGAGTATACTGCAGTCAGCGCTGCTACCTGTCAAGCTGTGTGGATGAGGAAAATTTTAGCAGATATTGGATACAAACAGATAAGTGCCACTGTGATCTTTTGTGATAATAAGTCAACAATTGCTATGTCAAAGAATCCAGTGCAGCACAGCAGGTGTAAGCATATGGATATTAAACTTCATTTTGTCAGAGATCAAGTGGCAGAAAACGAGATTCAGCTAGAGTACATTCCCACTGTTGATCAGAAAGCAGATATTCTAACCAAAGCTTTGAGTCTACCAGCATTTGAAAATCTGAAGAAGAAGTTGGGAGTCACCAAGTTTGAATTAAGGGAGGGTGTTGAAATGTAATTCAAACTCTAGGGGTATTTCTGTCATAAGTTGTTTGCTGTGTTTTTATTTGTCAATCCTTTATTTTGTTTACTCCGAATAGGTGTGAGTTTAATTTTAGCGAATAGGTGTGAGTTTTAATTTTAGCATCTGTAATTGTGTGGAGGAGGGAGTAGCAGTTATTTTTAGAAAAGGAGGGAAATGTCAGGGAGTGGTCTTTTATTTTCTGAACTCTATATATGTCTGCGTATTGTAACATTTCAGAAAATAGAAAAATACAGTTGTTATTTTCAGTCAATTGTGAGTGTCGTTTCTTAGTTTTTTGCCAACAAACTGTGTATCTATTGACAGGAAAGTGCGGTGCGAACTGCGAAGAAAAGGAAAGAGGACTAATTTTCTCAGTCTTTCAGACTAAAACTGGATGTGATCATGTGAGAGAGAGAGAGAGACTCACACGTGGGGGAGAAGAGAAGCCATAAAAATGAAAACTGAAACAAAACACAATTGGGGTACAAACGACAGAACCTGGTAGCACGGTGCACGGGGACCAGTAATATATACTTCATATTAACTCTTTCTGCTTGTGCTTGTGCTCGTCATGAGTTGTGACCACTCACTTCGATGTTACCTCCATAAAAGAAGTGAACACCCCCAAAAAAGGCGATGCAGAAAAGGAAAGATTTGAGCACTAACGCTACAAATTAGTCTGTTTTTGCGAGTGAGAGAACACAATCTGGCGCTTTCGAAAGGAAGAATGTTAATTTACTCAGACATTGTAGATACTATTTTGTTGTTTCATTCCAACTTCTAATATAGGAAAAGACGCCAGAGGTAACATTTTGGAGAGCTGAGCTTCGATCTGAATCGTCAGATCAAATTTCAAATGTCTTGATTTAAAATATAAAACATTCCTTCAGTATCATATCATTGACGGTCAAACGTTGAGATTTTAATTCGATGCATGGTTCGGATGGAAGCTCAACTCTCTCTGAGTTAAAAGACTCAGCAGATGATATTTTCCCAATGTTGATGGAGTTAGACCATTTACCTAATACAATTATTTGATGGATTTGAGATGAGCACATATCCACATCCACTAATAATCAAATCTGCGAGAATTGTGAGAAACATAGAGAGGGCACTCCATTGTTATGGTTGGTAGCTAGTTATACTCAATTGGATCTTAGTTTATTGAGTACTTGCTTCTGTTACTATTCTAATTAATTAATTATGCTTTTCTTGTATATATATATATAGTAAATCGTCTTGGGAAGCGCAGCGCAGGGAGAAGCACAGAGAGAGTTCCTTCCTACCTATTGTATGAAATCCCTCTCTTTGACGACTTGTTTGTTTATTAATTAAATTAATGCATCGTTTTTACAGCAACTCCCAATCTAAAGAAAGACCGACGAGGATTGAAACCACCAATTAAAGTCAAGCGAAGTGACTGCATCTCTAGTCATTAATCCCAAGAGAATTTATAAAGAGAGTGTGTCAGTGTAAATTGTGGTCCATACTCCTTACTCCATACTCTAACTAGATATCAAGGTCTGAATGGTTCAATCAGATAACTGAACTATCATCATGTCATTTCTTTTTGTTTTTTGTTTTCCTTTTATTTTTTTCAAAACCATATCCGCCTTCAAAGAACTGGCAAACGAGAACGCAAAGCTTCTAGTAAGAACATGAACAGTAAAGCTAATGAAGCAAGTCAGTAATTGACTAATTGCTCACTTATCTCCATCCCACCAAAAATTTCTAATGAAAACAAGAATACAAAGGCAAAACCATACAATTAATTGCCACCCATACAATTCGGCGAGAAGAATTCAACAAAACCAGAATGTAAAAATAAAACAGAAAATGGAACTAACAAGAGTGAGGGATTGAGCACAAGATCAACTATCAGAAGAAGATCATTCGGAAAGCAATATAGAGAAGGGACAATAAACCTATTGCATCTATGAGAACTAATTCAAGAACTAGCACCAGTACCACCAGAGGTTTCTCCTTGGGTTGCTACAGCAGCAGATGATGAAGAACCACCTGGAGCAGCACCAGAAGAAGATCCAGTGCCGCCACCATCACCACCTCTCTTGCGCTTCCTTACCTTCTCATACGGAATCCCGCGTGCCTTTGCTTGAGCATCGCGTACCTCTCTGAGGTAGATTCTCACGGCACGAGCCGCAAACGGATTAGATTCAGGTGCACCACCATTCTCCTCATATGCAGCTCTCAGCCGGCCGATGAGTGCATCGAGCGAACCCCAGGCCTGCTTCAAGGGGCACGTGCACGGTGCTGGTGGGTTCGGCTGGCCGTAGAAGGTGCACCCGCTTGCGTGCACCTTTGTTTTGCCAAACTGGTCAAGATATTTCAGGAACTCAATCACATGGGCACCGCTACACCTCGCGAGAGTGAGCGGCGGTTTGTGGTTGCGGAGGTATTGCAGGAAGGTGTTCCAGTCTCGCCGCTTCTGAGCTTCATATCGGCTGAGTTGTGGAGGAGGCAAGGCTGGTTGAGATGAACCGGGAGGTGGAGGTGGATCCACACCAGCTGAAGATGATGGACCCTGTTCAGGATCCATATTATCTTTCTTTCTTTCGTTTTTTGTTTTGGTTTTTAATTTTTTTTTTTTTTTTGTGTTTGTTGTTTGCTTTATGTGGAGGGGGGATGAGGGTTGTAACAGTAAGTATGATTAGAGCAGGAGAGATAGTTTCTCCATGGAAGATGGATCGAGATAGGAGAGAAAAAGCAAAGAGAGCGACGGGAAGAGGGAAGGGGGGAGTGAATGGGATGAGAGGGAAAGTGAGAGGTGAATAATGTGAATTTTGTAGACAAAAAATGGATTCACGTGGTGGCCCCTGAATGGAGAGACGCACAGTCATACGACTCATACCCAGACTATTTATATATATTTGCAGACAATTTTAATTATATTTATGTAAAAACTTTATAAAATCTTCCAAGACGTTAATGTCACATTTTATGTAGGGACAGAAAATATATAAGATTAAACTTTTAAGTAATTTGTTCGATAGTAGTTTTGAAGAGTTCTTTTTCAAATTTTATATTATGAATCCTGCTCCTCCAATTTGTACTCCGAAAATATATACAACTCACATTGTTTTGTTGACAATACGTATTAAAATTCTGTATTGTTTTATCCATTTTTTGAATAATTTAAGTAGATTTAAGTTCTAGAGGTGGCAAGTCGGACGGGTCGAGCGGATTTGGTCGGGTTGGGTTAGTTTGACAGTCGACAATAGTCGGGTTGTGAGCCGGGTCAGACTTTGGTTCGTCAGGTATCGGCAACTTTCGGGTCATGGTGGGATCAGGTGATATCGGATCGGATTTCGGGTCTTGCTACTTTAGTCTTTTTCGAGTAACGAATAGGAATGCTAATGAACATGACGATTCATGGCAAATACGTTGATCACTATTGAACATTTATGAAATGAACTATTTCTTGGTCTTTGTTGAAGTCCAGTTCAAGTTCAATTGCTAAAACTTAACTGGATACATTCTGGACAAATTGTAAACAAATTATGGACAAATTGCGGACTAAATGTGAGATTAAATGCAAATATGTTCAAACATTTCAATAGATTAATCAAGATCTCAGAGAAACACGAACTTGTACCTAAGTTATTCGATACAGTTATGAAAGAATTTCCATTTAAAGTGCAATGACTGCGGCGTCCAGAATCATGCTTTCATAGTTAGTTTATGGACAAATAGTGGACATTATTCGGTTATAAGATGGACTGGAGATTGACTGGATATTAGTAGATAATGATGGGCTTGATTTGGTCATATACTTCAACTCCTCATTAGTGGGCTAAGTTGGGCATGAACTATAACTCATCCATTAGCATCCCTACTAACGAGTCGGGTCGGGTCGGGCAAGATAGGATCAGGTTTCGGGTCAAGTTGCATCAAAAACTTTCGGATGTCGGGCGAGATTGGGTCGAGTTCGTGTCAAGTTGCACCGACAACTTTCGACTTTTATTTTGAATTTTAAGTTCAATCGGACAAGATTTGGTCGCGTTATTGAATTGTGTTTACAACTGTTATTTTTTAGTAAAATTAGATTATTGTAGGTAATATAGGAGTAGATCGATTTACAAGTTGTATCACATCAGTCAGGTCACGCTCGGGTCGCTCATGTGTCGCTTCGTTCAGGTTACGGATCATCTCGGGTCAGGTCGGGTTCGAGCTAGTTTGACTTTATAAAAACATCGGATCGAGTTGAGTTCAGATCGGATAAAATTGAACGAATTTCTCGAGTCAGGTTCGTTATGCCACCTCTAAAAATTGTAATACTAATAATGTAAGGTATAAATATTATTGTTATCAAATAAAAATACTTTATTGGTGCAATTGCATAATAGTGGAAATAAAAGTTGCAGTTACGTACCGTATATCTGATATAGTTTTATTTTATATTATTTTTTTTTTATCGAAATTTTATATTATTTTTTAGGGTGTCTTTTGATATGGATATATATGGTGGTTTCAGAGAGAATTTTTTTCTTAATTTGAGTCTTCTTCTATTTTCATAGACGTCATGCACACAGAGTAATTAATTGCAGTAAACATATAATAATTAATGAGAATGTTTCACTTGATTTCTCTTTTCTTTTTTAATTTTACAAATTACATTAATGAAATTGTTAATTATCATTTAAAAAAAGCAATTCGTTCAAATTGTTAAAAAAACAAAAAGATCAATTTTGGATGTTAAAAGAGGAAGGCCTAATATCTGAACTGAATGCACATCCAGTAAATTAATGTTTGGCTTCGTTACATAGTGAAGTAAACAAATGCCAAGTGGCCAAGGTCAAGTAACTTGTTTTCATAAACAAAACAAGTAAATTAACGCTTTACTATAGAATAATAATAATAATAATAATAATAATAATAATAATAATAATAATAATAATAATAATAATAGAATAATGTTTCGTAGATACCACATTTAATATCAACTATTTATACTGATTTTACTATGTACATTTAGTTGAGTTATAATGCACATTATTTGAGTTGTTATGCATGTTATACCGTAGCTATTTCAGTACAAAAAATAACATGTTTAACTATTTCATTACAGAAAATAATAAGCATAATAACTCAAATAATGTGCACGATAACTCAACTAAATGTGTATAATAAAACCGACAACATGTATAACTATTTAATTACAAAAAATAACATGCATAATAACTTAAATAATATGCACGATAATTCAACTAAAAATATATAATAAAATTAATATCAATAATTAATATCAAATATAATATCTACGAATCAGCTTTCGTAATAATAATAATAATAATTTTGAGTATACTGATTAAGGGAAAAACTTTTGAATATAGGCTGAGTTGCATTGTTTAGCTGTCGGCTAAGTGAGAGTGGAGAATAGTGCGTGTGGTACTGCCTCACGTTTCCCTAAAAATCCAAGCCATTTGAGTATTTGACGCGCGATGTAATGTTTCACCTGAAGCACCTTTTCCTTGAAAGAGCCAAACACCCAACATCTCTGCCGTTCAATTCCAAATTGACGGACGCCATTGAATTGCAAACAAAAGGAAAAGATAGTAGTAGTGTAGTACTCCATTATCTTAATAACAAAATTTAATTCAATAACTGAGTTATTTTGTTTAACAAATCATAGTTACAATTTTCGAAATGAAGTGTAGTTATTAAAAAATATTCTATTTGGTGAACAAAAGTAACTATTTATTAAACAAAATAACTGATGAATAAATAATGAATAAATATGAAGTGGGCTGCTAACGTCACTTGAAAAACAAAAGCAGACTCCTTGTTTGACTCTATAATTGATTCTGTGTCAGCCTGTCAGGTGCTTTGCTTTTAGATTTTTTTTTCTACTAATGCGAATATCGATTGCGACGTAGTAACTCGGTTACTTACCGAAATGACGAAATGACCAAATGAGTGCACGTGGTGAAGGTCTAAAAGCTCGGGTCGAGACTTTATAAGGACCGAACTTAGAAGACTTACGAAAGGATCGGAGAAGGATCGGGTCTATAGAGTATTTAATAGGGATCGAATAATAAGGACTTTGTTATAAGAAAATAGATCTGGTCTCTCTAAGGTCCGGCTCTTATCAGGCCCTCGGAATTGCAGATGGTCGGATTAGAACTGGATAATAAGAGTTTTGGTCTTTTTTTTAACTTTTTTTAATTGTGAAAGGGTTGATAAGGGTCTGAGGAGTTGGCGATTGCAGAGGGCCGAATCAGTGCCGGACGGGGTCGGAGCTTGAAATGACCGGCACTTTTAAAGCTCGATCCTTTCAAAATCTTACTAAGAACCGAATCTGACAGAAACTTTACAGAGATCGAACTGGAGGCCGAGGATTTATGACATATCACTAAGTGCACATCTGATCTCCTTTTATTTAAGCTTGAACGATGGATTAAAGTATAGTACAATGTAAAACGATTAAATCAACTCTAATGGAGTAATGGTTGGTTTAAATTTGAAAATCATACTATGTTGCTCGTTCAACGGAAACCATAATGTATACATTTGGAGTAGAGGTATGGTATTTTTAGAAGTACCGAGGCTTCTCATGTTCTTAATTTAAAAATATCATTAGACATCTTTAAATTTTAATTTTTCATGTTTAATAATTTATCTATATCGAAACCTAGCAGAAGACAATTTTTTATTTTTAAAGCTTATTAAGTACCGGTTGTGGATTTAAGAAAGTGGCTCCAAAATAATAATGGAATAATCAATATTTATATATAAAATTAGATCATTTTCAAAAAATCAAAATATGTACTTAAAAAACTCTAAAAATAGAAAGTTTTTGTTTCGTACTATAATTTTTATATAATAAGTTATTGAGCAAAATTTAAAGATGTTTAATGATATTTTTGAGTTAAGAGCAAGGAAGGTCCTGGTGCTCCTAGAAGCACATAGCTTTACTCATATATTTGAGAGTTAGACTTTTTTTATATAAGGGATTTTCGAAATCCAGCATTTATTACTAAATATCTCTTAACGAAATTTTCACATTTGTACTCGCGAAAGTTTGAATCCATGAACTTAGTAAAATCGTCCTAATTAGCTACCACAAGAGCAATGAGGTCATTTGTAGAATTAATCTTAATTTACTTATCAACTAATCAATACGTACCACTTAAAGAATATCGGTTATTAAATTTGGATTAATAATAATAATTCGGATGAGTTAAGTGTTCGGATTATTAATAAAAATAAAACAAGCGTGTTTCTAAGTTCACATCTGCATGTTTTGGTGAGCTTAATTTTAAGAAATAATAAAATCGGTATTAAAAAAATAAAACAAGCGTGTTTAAACGTAGCTTTACTTTTATTTTGAATTTATCCGAACTATTTTTATAACGAACAACCAAAACAGATGTGGATTAAATTAGCCTAATGCAGTTGTTAACAATGAGAAATATTAAAACCATATACCCCAACTCCATCATTCTTAATTAATATTTTCTCTCTCTTTTATTTTTATTTTATTTTTTATTTTTTATTTTTTGTGGCTATTTCGCTTGAGTGTCTCTGTCCAAAGAGATTAAGAGATCCATTTAGTTGTTAATAAAGCATGATGAATTTATTTGTTTCAGTTTGTCTGTTGAACAGTTATCCAGATTGGGCCTAATTTCTCAAAGGGCCTTATTTCAATTTGGAATTTGTACTGAAATATACATCTAATGTGTTATATTTATGACATCTTTTGGAGCATCTTTATACCAGCAAGCAACATCTGATATTTATGTCTACTAGAAAATTATCTTTATCTCATTTTTAGGAAATTAAATGGAATCATAAATTTCTATGTAATTTATAGCATTATAAATTAGAGAAATTTGTCTATATGGCATTACATAACATATCAATTGTCAAAATTTTACTACATAACAGCTAACTGCCAAAATTTCATTAAATTTGATAATAATTTGTATTTATGACATTAATTATCTCTATTTGAACACAATTAAAAATACCCACAATACACTTCTTCTCCTCCTCCTTCTCCTTCCTCATCTCCATCCCATCCTCGAATAAGATACAAATCACCAAAAGTTTAAAATTTTCAATGAATGAATCAATATAAAAAAACAAAAATAATTTCTTACGAATAATTAAGAGTTTATAAAAGAATTGAGATTAGTTCATAAAAGATCAAATTTGGCAGCTGCTCCATCGAGTGAATAACGAGAATTAATTAAAAATTTCCACATCTACATTTCAAATACACTTTGTTACTTGTTATTGAACATCTAGGGCCCGTTCGGAGGAAACCCATTAGTGGGATGGGAAATGGGATTTGAGTTGAAAATTACTGTTTGGATGGGAAAAAAAAATTTGCTCAAAGCAAATTTTCAAATTCCCACGTGAGTGCGAAATGGCCGAACAGGCCCCTAGTGAATAACTACAGAATCGTGGCTCGGTAACTATTACGTCGTTTTTAAATGTTAAATTAATAAAAATGTCTTTTGTTATTACCTATGTTGCACAGGTGCGAGTACAAATATCGTATCGGATACGGTGCGGATGCGGCGATACTTCAATTTCAAATTTTTTTTGAATATGAATGCGGCTATATATAATAAATTTAAAATAAAAATGAATAATATTATAAACAAATAGATTTAAAAAAACAAAACAAACAAAAAAATAAGCAACTAGCCGCACCCGAGGAGCACCCAGTCGCACCCGAGCCCGCACCGAGCCGCACCCGGCCGCCCCCGAGCCGCACCCAACCGCACCTAAGACCGCACCCAACCGGTCAAACCTATTAAAATAATAGAGTGCGCCACGTGGCACACCCGATACACACCGGTGCCGCATCGGAGCCGCACTCGCACCCGATACCGATTCTTCTGAGTATTGAAAGAACCGGAGTAACATAGGTTATTACATATTAGAGATATTGCTCTCAAGCAAGCTAGCGTTGCCAGTTGTACTCTAACGAGAAAGAAACTGGTTTGTATTGGAAAGACAGTAGTCCTTCTCTCACAAGCTTTTTCACTAATGAGAAAGAAACTGGTTTTAAAAACAGATTTAGTTAGATTTTAGAACTTAGTTTTGCTAATGAGAGCTGCTGCAGAAAGAAAAAGACAACAAGTTTTGATGAGGAAGAGGTTGCAGTCGCCTTCTTTTTATAGCCTTTCTGATCTAGTCAAAATTAGGTCTGGCGCAACCTAACGCCACTAGATATTTTGGTTTACGGAATATTTTTAAATATACATGATTATTTTACAAAAAATAAATTTCAGATCGTACAAACATACAAAGTTATTTTGCAATCTTTTTTCCAGGGGCCGGTTGCCTCCTGGCTCCACTTGAATTCGCCCCCAGTTATAATGCCAGGTTGAGTCACGACAAGATTTTCTAATGTTGAATTTGGATTTTCCATAATTGACATGTAGCGTAATAACGCTAAGTCACATATAAAGTCTATCATTATAATGCTATCACAAAACATGACAAACAATTCAAATTTTCAAACTCAATTTACCGTTATAATGCCAACTTGGCGTTATGTCACGGGTGTCTAAGTTTTTGTGGACTTAGACAATTTTCTAGTTTTTGGTCATTTACTGTTATAACACCAAATTGGCATTATGTAACAGATGTCTCAATTTTTCTGAAGTTAGACAATTCTAGTTTTTGGTCATTTATCGTTATAATGCCAACTTGGTGTTATGAGACGGATTCTCTGTTTTTCTGAACTTAGCCAAATTTTGTTTTACGGTCATGTACTATTACGACAATAGGATACTGTGATGTAACGGGTGTCTCTGTTGTTTCGTATTTAGCCAAATCCTGGAATTACTTACCTTACCGTTATAATGCCAGCGTGGTGTGACATAACGGGTGGCTCAATTTTTTAGCTGGGTCTGATTTTCTACGTACTTTTCATTGTAGCGTTATAACGCCAAGTTGGTGTTATGTAACGCCATATCATGAAATTTTTATTTCTTTGTTTTTTTGCTTGTTTAAATCTCAAATTTAAATAGACAAGATTACAAATAACCTAAATATAATATTGATCTTGATCTTTCTTGAGCAGATTCTTGACCATTTCTTGTGAAGCTCTTCTTGTTTTTACCAAATAATCCCGCAACTAGCTCAAATACAAGAAAACGGTAAAATTTCAAATTGTTTTGCAAATCGATAAATAAGAAGACATTATTTGGTATAACCATTTTGATAATTATCTGTTATGTAGTAGCATTTTGACAATTAACATATTATGTAGTGACACTCATAAAGATTATCATTTAATTATAAATTTTACATAGAACGTTTATCTCATCTAACTGTCCTGGCTTTATAGCTATTCTAACAGTTCCTCAATTGCATGAAAAAAAAACAGACATATGCTTTGAAGAAAGTAGGATAAAATATCTATGAGTACCACATGGTATATTTTGAAAACAATCAATGAATTAATTTCATTCTTTTCAATTTTGAAATTAATTTTGTTGAAGAAAAATATTCAAAGACCACTTAATTCTGGAAATTTTCAGGACTAAACATGTATCTTTCCAAAAACGAACGATGAGGCTGCTATTTACGAGAAAAATGTTCCGCCGATCTCCGCATCGATCTCATCATCGTTACGCACTGGACGCGTGCAGTTGAGTTCTCATGAAAAATGTTCTACTTATGATGTATGGTGGGTAAATATCATCTAGTGCATTTTTTCCCACCAGAGGGGTGCGCTTCAATCTGAACTGTTGGATTAAGATCGGACGCTCGATCGCTAATGATATGATGCAGGGGAATTTTTGTATTGTCAAAACCAGGAACGTCTGATCTCAATATGACGGTTTAGATTGAGGCGCACCCCTCTGGTACAAAAAACTGCACCAGAGGATATGGTTCTGATCCATGTTGGTTTGGTTATTATGCATGTTTTGTTATTGTGCATCTAATAACATGCATAACAGAAATACTTATGATTGATATTAATCATGTTATGTTTATTATGTTTTTGTTATTTTTCTAGTTATGATTTATATTATGCATGTTAATTATATTAGATAAATGTGTTATTATGCATGTTAATTACATGCAAAATAATAAAAAAATATGCATAATAACTATAATAACATACATCGTAACCAGAATATTTTCAAAATAAATGCAACTGAATTCGTCTAGTCCGCATTAATGAGCGTAGCGACCTTCGTTTTCCATTGAACGTCCAGTCAATTATATACATAATAGCAAAAATAACATGCATAATAACAAAAACAACATACATCATAACAAAAGCAACATGACACATCCTGTTGGAACCGATGATGGTTTCGATTGCGAGATCAATATATATGCTCCATTTCACAATGAGAAATTTTATAAAGTATACTTTGTGAAACATAGTTGTATTCATAACATTTTTTTGTCAAATGCCTTTATGAGGTCAATAAGCTCAGCATTTTTTTCACTCATTGTTTTCCACTTCCTAAAATTAAAGACCAGTCGCTCAAACTCACAAAAGGAGCTGAGATGGCAGAGAAAGAGAAGTCGACACAACCAGATCCAAAGAAGAGCTTCCGGCCGCGCCCCTACTGCGCAAAAATCGCGTAATTTCATCATTGCCTACACAAATTGCGATTTGAAGTGGCGTCATGCCTCGTTTTGTCACCATGTTGACATCTGCTCCCAAGCCGACAAGCAGTTGCACGGCCTCTAGGCACCCGCCCTCGATTGCTAGGTGAAGCGGCGCATGTCCCTCTATGTCCTTACAATTTATGTCAATGCCGTGCTTGATCAGAACTGCCATGATGTCACACTGTCCCTTGATTGATGCTAGATGGAGAGCAGTTGTGCCGTACTGGTCACGGCCTTGGATTGCGGCACGTTTTTTCAGAAGGGATTCGAGTCGGCGGAGGTCGCATTGCCTGGTCGCTGCCATTACGAGTTCCCACCTTTCCAAGATGTCCACCACATCTTGCTGCATAAAATAAATTCTCGATTACTGATAAGTAAATCATTAATTTAGGTTGCCTGATTGCTGAAAACCGAGTTGTAAATAGTTACAATTTTATGGATTGTAGAAATTTCATTCATTTTTTTTAACATGCAACCTCTATACAGATATATACTGAACGATTTTTAATCATTCTCATGTACGGAAGGGTGAAGAAAGGAAATAATCAAAATTTGTTAGACCGTTATTTTGTCTAGCAATGCATGATACACAAAATAATGGCGCCATGCTGTTCAGCGCAGTATAATAATATGCCATCTTACATTACTGCCAAGTGCCAACGCACTGATTGATTACTTAATCCGGCACCAGAATGCATGTAAACAAAGCAATTGGCGCCATGCTGTTCAGCACTGTATGTCATTTTGTACTACTAACCAAGATTCTTTTGGCGGTCCCCATATCGAATAATTCTTATCATTTTCTTGCTGTCAGGAATAGACGATTTTTATTTGATACTATTCCTTGTGAAGTTAATTATTTTACCAAGGCAAGACAGTAACTTAATCGCACAAACTCCAAGAGAATGACCACAAACTAAACACACACAAATTCAAGAGAAAATCCAAACTTACATATCCCTTGTCCCGTGCCAGGTCACCTGGCATCATTCTCTGGTCAGTGACCACCGTTGGATCTGCCCCCATCTCAATTAGCAACGCCACCATCTCGGCATCGCCATTTGAAGCAGCACAGTGCAATGCAGTCCGACCATCATGACTTTTAACATCCTTCTCTGCACCTCTCTCCACCAGCGCTTTCACGCACCTAACGTGCCCTCTTGATACCGCCACGTGCAATGCCGTACGACCCTCTCTGTCTCTGGCACGCAACCCCTCACCCATTTCATCCATTTCAATCAACTGGACCAACTTGTTGTAGTCCCCGTTTGCCGCAGAGGCATGAATCGGAAGCCATGATTGCTCCAATGGCGGATTATTGATTTCATTAGCTCGATCGAGAAGCGGTAGAAGGTGGGGCTGACGGTGAATAATGTGGCGCGCCGACACTGAATCACCAGATGATGTTGCTAGTCTCAATAAGTAACGGCCAACATAACAAACACGGAGTCGTATTGAAGGGAAAGATGAGATGGCAGTCGGGTGGTCAAGTTCAGCCGGATTCAGAGCAGACCGAATTAGAAACCGATCAGTAGATGATCGTGGGAAGGTTGACGGAGGTAACGGTTGCGGCCGAAGAATGACTTGGAGTGTCATGGTAGACAGCGGCCGGAGATACCCGCTTGGGGGGTTAACATGGAATTTCTCAGGGGAGGAGGTTTGGATTTTGAAAAAAATGGGGAGAGATGGATGGAGAGAGCACAGGTGGAGGTCGGACCGGCACTTGGCATTAAGCTTAAAGTCGATTGAAACCTCGTGCTCGATTACTTCTAGAAGCTTTTCAATGGTGCTGGTAGTGATTTCCATGGATTTGTAGGTGGAGGTGTGTATTGAATGGTGGATTTTCTATTTGTTTTGGGAAGAGATTCAGATATGCATGCTCGGTGTAAATGCAAAATGTGGGAGAGGAGGTAAGTGAGCGCCTGTGGCCTGAACTAACGGTCCATACCGACCAGATTCCTTTTACCAGTTAATTATCACTTCTGAACTGACCACTCTTGTTCCCAATTTGGCATCGTTTCCAGTTACGCTTAGAGTTGTCAAACGTTTATAACGGTGACAACAATGGTAAAATGGTACGGTCGTTAATCGTATCGTTTAAATAACGATACAACAGTTAATGTCGTTTATCGTTTCGTTTTTTAAACGGTAAGACATTTTGAGTCGTTGATTATTCGGATTTTATTAACGACGGAAACGGCATAAATGTTTTAGATTGTTTTTTAACTACTGAATTCGTGACCTAATAAATTCATACAAATATATACATATACATGTTGAAGTTTTGAAATGCAATTGAAATTGAACATAATTTAATGATATAATATTGCATAATTTCAAATTAACAAATTACAACACAAGTACACAATCCTAACTGACAACATAACATAAACTAAGCCTCTACAAACACATAAATAAATAACACATTATTAATGAAGTAACACATTATTAACAATACAACACGGGACGACACAAACACGAGTTATGATTAAGTAAATATAAATATAATTACATATATTGATGAATTTCTTTATATCCTATCATATAAAATATACACCTAATTATCTACCACACACACACTCCCACGAGATTATGACTAAGTAAATATATAACGACAATTATATATATTGATCAATTTCTATAAATAGATAAAAATATGAAACACACACCTACTAAATAGTACCTATGTATACTATTTTTCTTTCTTTCTTTGATTAGTTTAATAATTGAAAAGTTCAACCAAAAGTAATTGATTTTATAGCATATTTGCTTCATATTGTGTTTATTTATTGCTTGTTCTTATTGAGATAACGTCTTGACGTCTTGATCACCTTAAACTTAGTAAGAAACTTGATTAGAAATTTAACTTAAACAAACTAAATAAAAATTAAAAGACTGTCGGTTAGATTTTTCGCACCCAAAATGCAGTAGGGATGTTGCCCAAAAATTTTAACAAAGTATTCTAACCACATAAATAAAATTAGGAGCATCAAGGGCGTCTCAACGGTTAGATTATACTAGTTATATTTAGTAAACATATCTATGACGTAGTGAACTTATAAAACCCTGAACTTAATTTGGAGATCTAGTCGATTTGTATCTACTCGCGGGAGACGACACAGTTTCGGACACAGTGGCAGCTGATCCAGTCGTTGAGGACCTAAAGCTTCCCCGGAGTAGAGTTGATTGTGCGATCTTCTCTAGCCTTTTCAGTAGTGGTTCCTAGGGTTTATATTCCTGGCAATTATTAGGATCATACCAGACTTACCATTACTTTTATTTTAACTGAATTGCGATATCAAATCACCTCTAAAATGACTAAAGGACCATAGGGCTTGACATGTCATTTGCAAACGGTAAACTATACCAATTAACAAGACCAACTTGCATTCATGTCATTGCATCCATATTTGCACGTAAGATCTGATATACAGATCCTATAGATTATAGTTCTATATTAGGTAGATACGTATTTAAATATTATATGTATTCGTCGAGAGTGTTGAGTGACTGGTCGGTGATCATCAGTTGAATGTGTGGTCTGAGGGCATCCCGCCGGGCTGGATTACGCACACAAGCTAAATGCTCGTGGGATTCCTTCGTCGGGATGTCTTCAAGGACATTCGGCTGATGCCCACCAAGCGAGTTCATCACTTGATGACTCGTAGTGTCGTTAGAGAGTTTTACTTTTAAATCTCCATATTAATATGTATATCCTATTATAACTTCCTCATTTGAGTGATTAAGTTTAGGTATCTATGTCTAGAAGTGTGTGTGTCATATGTGACTTATTGGAGCTATTTTGTTTTATTATTATATTCTTATATTTAGTCGATATTATGAGATCTCGAATATTCAAAGGGCATTCTCCTTTAGCCCCTGGTTGATGCAGATAAAGTCTGGGGCTTCCCTTTGGTCCGTGGTTGGTACATGGAGTTCCTATTATTATATATTCTTTCAAACGGATAGTCGGTTCCTTATTTCTGTATGGCAACTAAAGCTGTAATTTTTATTTCTCTTTCTTATTTGGTGAGGTAGGCGCAGTATTTTTTTTAACCGAGTGTGTGCTTTCGCAGCCGCTCAAGTTATACTAGGGCGTTCTGCTCTGGAACTCATAATTTATTTTAGTCAAGTTTGTAAGTTGGGATGCTCTGTATATCATTGATGCACCCCGCTTGAGGGCGAATCCCTGCATCCTACAAAAATTGGGTAGTTCTTTTTGTTTGGGTGATTGATGCCTTCCATATCTAGTATATATATATATAGAGAGAGAGAGAGATAGGCTAGGGTGTTCCACATCCATTATCTCCTATTTGAAAATCTCAACGATCGATCCGAACCGTTGAACGTGACTACATATTGAAATCTACTTGGAGATTCAATTTTACATGTTTTTGAAATTTTTTGCTATTTTTTTAAAGAGGTAGAAAAGTTTCTAATCAAACGGTTTCGGGACCAACAAAAGTTGAAATTTTTCTACCTCTCTAAAAAATAGCAAAAAAATTCAAAACAAATGTAAAATTCAATCTCCAAGTAGATTTCAATATGTAGATCATGTTAAACGGTTTGGATCGATCGTTAGAATTTTAAAATTAGAGATACGATGTGGAGCATTAGGGGTAAGGTGCTCCATGGAGCACCCTAGCCAATCTATCTATATTTTAAATATTTTTTAAAACAGCCCTGAAAAGGTCATGTTTTTTTAATATTAAACTGGACTGTTTTTAAAAAATATTTAAAATATAGCTAGAAAGCTCTAAAAATCACGAAATTTGATTTCCTACAAGATTTTGATATGATAAATTTATTGAGAAACTTAAATTTAACTTTTGAACACAAAAAGTTAGCTAATGTGAAACTTTTGTACTTCGGCCGAAGTGCAAACATTTTCACATTAGCCATACTGTATATATATATATATATATATATATATATATATATATATTATATCTCCCTTTTTCTATTTTTGGGTTCTATGTATCGTTAGCTACATATTCCAAACTCTTACTGTCAAATGGTTAAAAAGATGGGAATAATTGTTAAGGTTAGAAATTTTAACCCTTAAATTAATTACTAAGTATGAATTGGTCCAAATTTTGAATCAGGTATAAACTCAAAGATTGGACCTTAATCCACACTGAGTAATTTTTAAAAATTACTCATGTTCCACAGTGGTTGTGGGGTTTAGGTGAGGAGCACTTTTGAGGTCCACGAGTGTGTGCGCTTGGATGGAGTTACTGGTGTACGTCCGTGTTGATGTTCTTCAACTTCATTTTCTTTTCTTCTTTTATCCAATCTCATTTGTAGGATAGTGACGGGTGGTTCTAGCTCGATTCGTCAGAAGGACCGTCCTCTTTTGTTTTTGCTACTCTGATATTTGTATTTGTACATGGACGCTAGATTTTTTACTATGATTGGTATGTATTATATATATTATGATTGTTCATAATTCTATTGTCATGTGTTTATATATCTATTATGTAAGCATTTTGTGTACTCGTAAATGAGTACACGTAGCGGGATGGATCGCACCCGACTTGTTTATATATTTTGGGGTGTGACAATTACCAACTATCATAGAGATCAACCACCAAAACTTTATGTTAGAGATAAGGTAGAATCCATGTGTTGAATGAACATTAGAAACTTGATAACAATTATCAAAGAAACGAATTTAGTGGTGTTTTCCAACTCAACCAATATCCTAGCTATGTACCAAATGGTTATACTAAAAGACCTAAGCCAAGACTATATCATTGAAAACCAAAAGACCAAAATAACTATGATCATGACAATGTTAACAAATTCAAGTCTACTTCTTGTTCATTCGCAAGAAATTATGATGCAAAGAGATTTATTGTAGGTTTAGAAAATAAAATATTTTGGAACCATTTGATCTTCTAAGCACAAGTGGTACCAAATCAATCATCTGGAGTGTCATAACACCCCCCCTATTTGATTCATTTGGTCTTATGTTGAGGGGGAGCTATATAGCAAAGAGTATGATTTGTTATCCTTTGAATAGATCATATTCTTTGTGATTATTCTTAATCTTATTATCGAACGAATAAGCCGATTCAAGGAAGTAAAAATATGGACTTAACAAACAAAACCCCTACTTGTGCATTTTGTACTTATTTTTATCAATTAGGTCATGTAACTTGATTGTCCATTTGATAAAAGAAGTAATTTTGGTAATAATTATTTGAATTTAAATGCTAAATTCACCCCAGTCTTGTATGATCATATATTTAGGAGTAAGACAGGACACATGTTAGTTATTTCATATATTGCTTATTAACATGCTTGATTTGTTGTTTGAGATATAGATTGATTCAGCATTTTAAGAACTTACTATGCAAGGTATGATGTTTTATTACTCTTCTTTCATTCACATGATGTATCTTTTTATATTCTATGTTTGTGATTTGTATGATTGCAAAATGATATGATTGAATTTTCATTTAAATTGTCTACTCAATTGAATGCATGAATTGAGGGGGGACTATAGGCTCATATTATGGGGAAAATGTTTAATAACAAAGGGTTTTCGATTTCATGTCTTTTTGCCAATTCACAAAAAGTGGTAGACGAATAAATTCAAACATTTGTGTTTAATAAAATTGTCAAAATGGGGAGATTGTTGTATTTAACACTTTCTTTGTTTAACAGTTTTACAAAATAATTTGTAAATATCTTATTTGATAAATGCTTGATATGTATTATTGAACATTTGGATTACTTGAAATACTTGTTTTGATTATGACCTACTTGACCTACTTGATTACTCTTTAAATTGATTACTTTACATGCACCAAGTAAGGGGAGCTTGAGCTAAGTTTGTGCTCAAAGCTAAGATTTGCTCTATGCCCCAATTAAGAGGGACAAATTTCATTAAAGATTTCATTTTATCCTTTTGCTTGTTTTGCAAAAAGGGGGAAAAGTATTAGAGTGTTTGAGTGCATATGTTTATATGCATGCACTCATATTTTGCAAATCAAGAAAAGAGAGATATTGTTGGCTTAAATATTTTATTTGGTTTGTTGATTTGCACTCATAGGTAAGTCTGGTAGGTCCTAATTAAGAGAGAAAGTGATATAAATCCCAGGAACCATACCTGTTAACAACGGCTTGCAGTATTAATATCTACGCGATTACTTTGGGGAAATCTCTACAGCGTCAGCGTCCACAGGTTCAAAGGCCACCTTATCTTTTGAGGCCGAATATCAATTTGCTAAACCTCCTAATTGGCATTAGGATTTATCAGTTTAACGTGTTATAAAATTCTTTAACTTACGAAATTAAAAATCAGAAAAGATAAAATCTAGACTTTGAGACGTTCTTGATGCTCCTAATTTAATTCCATTATTATTTTTACTTGGCCAGATCTCTGTGCAATGTCCTTGCTGCACATAGGGTGTGAGAATTCTATTCTTACAATTTTCTATTTCTTTATTTAATTATCACCTTTAGCTTATTTATTAGCTTAAGTAAAGTCTTAGTTATGTGTTTGCTATTGCTTTGACATAACTACGTCGTTAAGACGATACCCTACATAACAACAATAAAAGAACAACACGAAGCAAGCATGTTATAAATTCAACCACTTTTAATTGTGCACTTTTATTTTTAAACTGATAAAAGAAGAAAGGAAAATAGTTAGCTAACAATAACTAATATGTGTGTATTTATATTATTTATGTGCTTATAGAGAAATTGATCAATATATATTATTGTAATTAAATATTTACTTAGTCATAATTATATGAATATTATATGTATTTAGGTGTACATTGTATTTAATGTGATATGGAAAAATTGATCAATATATATATTTATATTTATAATATTACTTAGTATAAACTTGTGTAAGTGTTGTTCAGTGGTTTATCATAATTATAAATGTAACATGTTTTTATTGTTCTAATGTTCTTGTGAGAATTTAATTATGCAAGCTTTGTAATAGTTAATTAATAATATTCTATTTAGCTAAGTACTTAATTATTAATTAGGTCGTTATATACAATATTAATCCTACGTCCTGATCATCTACATCATCCTATCCAACTAAACAACCTAACTACACAACTACGTTGTATAAATACTCGTAATAGTTTTATAGTGCAACATATATTATAGAAAAATATATAAGAAACTCAAGTTGGTTACCTTTTATTTTATGTTTTGTTTTTGTGTTAAATCCTGAGTGGGATCGAAAGCCCGCACTCGTGTGTCATAGCCATAGCTTGTGCTGCACAGGCCATAATTATCATTTCCCAAATATACCCTTCTCGACCTTTTTATTTATTTATTTATTTATTCGGGTTTATTACAACTATTGAATTAAATTGGGCCAGACCACTATTTTGTAGCACATGTTTGTATACCAATCTCGGCCCAAATAGAGCCCAAGCCCAAATAATCTAGAGTTATAATTTTATTTGTTCTATTATTTTATTCAGCAAAGGTCTAGAGGCCCAGTGGGGCAAAGGGCCATTTACTATTTAACGCCCAGTGGGCCTTAGTGGCCCAAAGGCCCATTTTATATTTTATTAATTCCTTTTAAGTCCGTTTAGGCCTATATCCTATTTATACTTATATTAAAGGGCCCAGAAAAGGCATTAAAGCCCATAATCGTAAAAACCTCACAAAGGCCCAGCCATCACCTCTGGGCCTTCACTCACACTGCACAACATCAACAGCAACAGAAAACAAGAAATCACAGCAAGGCCAACATCAAAGCAAAAAAGACACCAGCACTGGTGTTGGCCATACCAGTGCTGGTACAGACTGGTACAAGCATGTCTAGATCACCAGCCAACCAAACAACCTGAGACAACAAGCTATCATGGTCCCAGAAATTAAACCAACCCGATGTTCACCCTCAGTAGGCACAAATCAAGGGTAATACCAGCTATTGTCAGTAAAGCCCCAAATCATAACACAGATCGATTAATTTGTCAAGTGCCAGCAAGTATGTCAGACAGACAGTTCAGATCAGGGCAAGAAGCAGAACTAGCAAAATTTCATTTTGAACCCTAAATAATACCCACAGCTCCAAATGCTGGCACCCCAATTCAGATATACAGTAACGTAAATCAACCCATCAAAATGTACCAGAAATTAAACCCTTTAACAATTTGTTTTGGGCACTTCAAAATCAAGTGATAAAGCCCAAGAAATTTCTAAGCCATTGCTGAACTGAGAAATGTTAGTTTGTAATAATCTAGAAGTCAATAATACGATAAATTATCATAAAGCTTTGTTCATGAATTGAGTGATTAATAAATTGTCATTTTGTTACCTTGAGTATTATTGAATTTATGAATCATTCGTTTATCTGACTAGAGTCAATAATTGGAATTGTGAAACTTCATAATATAGATGATATATATTCTTAAAAGTCTCTAACCAAGGTAATTAGCTGGAACACTAACTTACCGCTACAAGGTTAGAATGTGAATTAAAAGATGGTTAAGTTTTACAAACCATAGACATGAGATGTCGTTTTAATCACATGAATACATGTTACAAGAAATGGTATTTGACAGACCTCGAATGAAACATTAAATGGAATTGTGTACGTGTCATTAATGTTTTCATTCAGTGTTAAGTTCTAAAGTATGAGGTATTCATCTTTCCTACTAAGAGATGTGTATGTGTGATTGTTATCTAACGCTGTCGGTAAAACGCAGTCATAACGGTAGTTTTTCGGTATACATAGCTTAGTTGAGGTAGTGATGGTTTACTAAATGTACTATTGTCCCTCGTATCTATATACGAGTTACAATATCACTGGGCCCCTTGATAGAGTAAGATTATCTGCATGCAGTATAATTACAAGAGTAATTATATTTGATAAGTCTGCTCAAGATCGAGAAAAGATTAAGTTTGCAAGGATGACACACACCTGCCTTGAAACTAATCTAATACCGTGAGACGAAAGAATTAACACGACTAAAATGTTTAGTGGATCGTGATATTGCATAAGTACAACATCATCTGTGTAATTGGATGGTCATAGCGCAGATGTGAGATGCCTCCTATGATTATAAAAGTTAAAATGGTTTTAATTCTATTTACCAACATAACACAGATCATATTGGGTCACACCGTATAGGAGCTAATCAGATAATCTTAATGATTAATTATAAATATGTTATAATTAATATTAAGATGGTTATGATTAATTATATATGATATGATTAAATTATGTATGTCATATAAGATGACAAGCAAAAACAACGGTTGAATTTATAAACATATACGATACGTTGTATAAAATCATCCCGCAACCAAACCAATACCAAACCCTGAGAAATATAATTGTTGAGAACAATTATAAGTTTATGTATATTTAATTTAGATTTTAATTATTGATTATGGTTTTGAATTTGGGATGAAAGTCATTATCAAATTAAAACCTTAATTAAAAATTAATTAAAATCTTAATTAAAAAAAAAAAAAAATAAAAAAAAATAAATAAATAAAAATAAATAAATAAATAAAAATATATCTTGGAAGTCGGCAAGGGCTATTTTGGTCATTTCACAATTTTGGATATTTTGTATCCTTGCCGATATGATGGCTCAGGAAAACAACGTTTAGGACCCATTGTAGAATACTTAGAAGAGTGCGGAATTGTGCCACAATATATATTGTCAGGTTCCCTTGCAATGAATGGTGTTGCTAAAATGCGCAATCACACTCTAAAAGACATGGTGAGAAGTATGATTGCTCGTACAACTCCGCCTGAAAGTTTGTGGGGGGCAAGCCTTAAAGATTGTAGCTCATATATTCAACAGAGTTCGAACAAAAACAACTAACAACACTCCATATGAGACTTGGTTTGAGCACAAGCCCAGCCTAAATGACATTCCAATTTGGGGATGTCAAGCTAGCACAAGTCAGGTCCCATAGGCCGACAAAAAAAACTAGATTAAAGAACTGTTAGTTGTTATTTTATTGGATACCTTGAGAGATCCAGAACATATAAATTATATAATCTAACATAACATACAATATTCAAGTCAGGAAATGTGAAATCTTTCGAGGATAATGAGTTTGTGGGGGGGGGGGGGGGGGAGATATGACTATGGATGATATTTTCGAGGAAGAAAGGAATAATGATGACACTTTGGACCTCTGTTCGGTTTTTGTCACTATTCGATACCTGTGCATCTTGAAAATGCATCTCATGTCAATAGACAAACTACACTCCATACTCAAATTCCACAGGATAACATTAACACAAGTAGACTTGAATCAATCCCAAATAACTACATCGTCATGGATGATGTCAATGGCCAAGCACCTATGGGAGATCCGGAAATTGGTAACGATGTTCAAGAACTTTTCCTCAAGAAAATGTAGAATCAGTACCAATAAGAAGATCCACTAGAGAGAACAGATATACTGGAAGCAAACTTTTAAATAGCGACAATAAAATGGCAATATAGCGGTTTTAGCGTTTTTTGAAGCTATAACGCAATATATATTGAAAAATGCAGTTTTAGCGGTTTTTACAATATAGTAGTTTTAGCGGCCGATAAAGAGAATATGATATAGTGGCTTTAGCGACAATATAGCGGTTTTAGTGGTGATATAGTTGTTTTTGTTGTTTAATTGTTATTTTTGTAGCGGATCAAGTTTTAGGTGTCTTTTTATTTTTTTCTTTGTACTTCTAAACTACTAAGATACATGCTTATAAATTATTTAATATATTATTCTTTGAAAATGTATTTTGTGATAACAAATTACTATTATATGCTATTGTTAAGCATATAAATTATATTAATTATAATTTATACTTAATATCATTTGAAATAAAGTAACATGATATAAATATCAATTTGGTAGTTGATAACAAATTATTATATGTTATTATTAAGCATATAAATTATATTAATTATAATTTATACTTAATATCATTTGAAATAAAGTAATATGATATTAATATCGATATGGTAGTTGATAACAAATTACTATTATATATTATTATTAAGCATATAAATTGTATTAATTATAATTTGTACTTAATATCATTTGAAATAAATTTATATGATCTAAATATCGATATGGTAGTTTATCGACTGTTTTATCACCGATAAAACGCTAAACGCTAAATCACCCCTCCACCGCTAAACCGCGCGAATCACTATTTTAAACCTTGACTAGAAGGTTTGCTTAAATTCAAGAACATGAGTTTGACATAAGCATATTTGAAAATGACCTTGAAGATATCAAACAAGCTATGAAAAGCCCTAACTCTCAAAAGTGGATCGATGCCATGAATGAAGAGATGAAATCAATGAATGACAATAATGTGTGGGATATTGTTCCATTGCCTAAAGACAAGAAAACCGTTGGTTGTAGTGGATTTTTAAGACCAAACGAGATTCTAAATGCAATGTTGAAAAATATAAAGCACGTGTTGTCGCTAAGAGTTTCACACAGATAGAAAGCATTGATTATAAGGAAATCTTCTTACTAGTTTCATCGAAGGATTCCTTAAGAATCATATTAGCACTAGTAGCGCTTTATAATTTGGAGCTCCACCAAATGAACTTTGTGATCGGAGGTCCAAAGTCTATGGTGTGCCGACTCAAAAAATCCATTTATGAACTCAAACACGCATCTCAACAATGGTATTTGAATTTCACAACATAGTTAGCTCAAATGGTTTCGAGTCTAACTTAGTTGACAAATGCATATACCTTAAGTTATGTGGAAGCAAGTTCACTTTTATGGTCTTGTATGTTGATGATATACTACTCGCAAGTAACAATAAGAATATGTTGCATTAAATTAAGAATTTTCTATTTAGTGACTTTGAGATGAAATATCTTGTTGCTGCTTCATTTGTTCTAGAAATAGAAATACTAAGGGACAAAAACGAAGGTATGGCATGAAAGACTGTAAACCAGGTGATACACCTGTAGCAAAAGGAGACAGGTTCAGTCTCGAACAATGACCTAAAATTGATTTAGATAAAATTGCCATGAAAGACATCCCTTATGCGTCCCTTGTAGGTAGTCTCATGTATGTCCATGTGTGCACAAGACGAAATATAGCCTTCATCATAGGGTTTACCAGAAAAAAAAGGGCAGCTCGGTTGAGGGGCAGAGGTAGGGCGACAACAGAGCACCACCACCACTTCTTGGCCGGCCAAGCATCTTCCCAAAAGTTCCTTCCCCTTTTTGAAATTTTAATCAATATCTTTTGCAAGTTTGGGTCTAGCTCAACACATGAGAAAGTAGGCGAGCAAGAGGAACTTTTGGAGGTCATGGCAACATTTTTATAGGCGAGGCAGAGTAAGCCCTAAGGGTGAGGTGTCGAGTGCAGGAGCTGCACAGGGGAAGGATAAGGCAAGAGCACGACATTTCTACTCAGGGGGTGCGTGGCATTACCCTATTGCACGAGGTGACATGGGTCGAAAAATGGCAAGCGACACATGGCCTTGTGTCGTGATGGACTGGCCTTCGATATTATGAGACCAGAGGGGGAGAAGGGATAGAGGAACCAGTGAGGTGACATCGTCATAGAGAGAGAGTAGGGAGAGGAGAGCTGTCACAATCCCGATACAATCTTGCCCGATAAGCTCAAGTACTCGGTTTATTAGTAAATAGGAGAATAAAATGGAATTTCCGTCACAAAAGAACTCAACTAAACACAACTCAATTTCATATATCAATTTTCTGCCTTGAACAACAATACCCATACCCTTTTATAACCCCACGTTACTTAACCCTCAAGACTAAATATTAAATGCTAGTTAAATAAAAAAAACCAAAACCCAACATATTTAAATACTAATTTTAGTAAACCCATGAGACTTGTTGAAGTCCGTCCAGACTTTAAATAAAACAAACACAAAACCCAAAAGAATTAAATACTTAGACTATTTGAATTTCGTCCACAATAAAATATTCTCCTTAGAAGACCACCCATGCACTCCTTGATTACCACCCAGTCAACAATAGCTTTAATTAAAAGTTCATGCAATAAAATGACGTTGGTTCAGTTTTCAAACTGAATACACAACTCATTGATTGACTTGTATCTAACGTCTTCATTATCCGAATCTGAATCGGTTGTTTCAATAATGCGCACTGCGTCAGGCTCCCCAGGTTGGTTGAAGCTTGACCTCAAGCTTGTATCTTCTGCGTAGTACTTGTGGAGATGACTAACATTGAATGTGTTGGAAATATGCAAATCATCAGGTAGCTCCATGCGGTAAGCATTTGTGCCAAACTTCTCCAAAATCTCCCACGGTCCCACTTTTCTTTTCTTAAGTTTATGATATTCTCTTCGGAGAAACCGTTCCTTCGGCAAATAGACCCAGACTAGTTCTCCGACTTCGAATTGTACATCTCGGAGCTTTAGCCTTGTACTTGGAGTAAGTCTGCTTCGGCGAACTGTTTTATGAAGTTCCCGCAAATCTTCAAGCCTTTCGTCCACCTTCTTAATTTTAGACTTCGATCTTTCAATTGAAAGAATATCGAGGGGACCTCGAGGAATAGAGTCATAAACAATTTTGAAGGGTGCGAATCCTGTGGAGCGGTTTACCGAACAGTTGTACTTAAATTCAATTTTCGGTAGCAATGTATCCCACATGCCGAAAGTTGTAACTTGGGCACGAAGCATGTTTATGAGACTTCTGTTTACGACTTCAGTTTGACCATCTGTTTGAGGGTGGAAAGTGGAACTAAACTTCAGTTCGGTCTTTAACTTCTTCCAAAGTTCTATCCAAAATTTGCTCAAAAATTTTGTATCTCGGTCAGATACAATGGTACTTGGCAATCCATGATGTCGGACAACTTCATGAAAATAAAGTTCAGCAACCTTGGGAGCATCTACAGTGGTTTTGCATGCAATGAAGACTGCCATTTTGCTAAAACGATCAACAACTACCATGATGCTATCGTTCTTTCTTCTTATCATTAGTAATCCAGTCACAAAGTCCATTGAGATGTCACGCCAAATTTCAAATGGAAGAGGCAACGGATTGTAGAGACCCTGATTTGTGTTGGTGCCTTTAGAAGTTTGACATACTTGGCACGCTCGGACAAAGTGCTTAACATCCCGCCATAGACTTGGCCAAAAGAACCTTTTACGTACCAAATGCAAAGTCTTTTCCAACCCGAAATGACCTTGGTTATGCATTTCCTTGATCACGAGATAACGTAGAGAAGTTGCCGAGATACAAAGTGCGAGACCCCGAAATAAGTACCCGTTATGTAACGAGTAGTCATCCCGCAACCCGTTTTTCACGTCTTCCAATATTTGCCCGAAATCATGATCTTCCTTAAGGGTCACTGGCACGTGTTCAAACCCAAGAGTGTAGGTTGACATTGCAGAGAGCAATCCATGTCGGCGGCTTAGAGCGTCAGCGACTTTGTTGCTTGATCCCGCTTTGTGCACAATAAAGAAAGTGTATTCTTGGAGAGAAGTAACCCACTTGGCATGTCAGGTGCTCAACTTATTATGTTCTTGCACAAATTTCAGCGCCTGATGGTCTGTATATAGCACAAATTTGCGAGATAGAAGGTTATGTCGCCAATGTTGCAAAGCTTTTACTATGGCATACAACTCGAGGTCATACACCGGGTAATTGGTTTTAGCTCCGCCCAACTTCTCACTGAAAAAGGCTATCAGTTTCTTCTCTTGTGAAAGAACGGCACCAATGCTAACCTTTGATGCATCGCATTCTACTTCGAAAGCTTTTTCAAAGTCTGGCAGAGCAAGCAAGGGTGTGTGAGTTAAGCAATGCTTGAGTGTCTCAAAAGCTTGTTGTGCACTTTCACTCCATTCGAAATTCTTTTGCTTTAGTAACTCGGTGATAGGTGCTGAGATACTACTAAAGCCTTTGATGAATCGCCGATAGAATCCCGCAAACCCGAGAAATGATGGTATCTCGATAAATGAAGATGGTTTTGGCCAATTTTGGATTGCTAGGATTTTGTCCTCTTCGGGTAAGATTTCACTCGCGAAAATCTTAAATCCCAAGAATATTAATGTTGGAGTCATCCAAACACACTTTTTCGAGTTCACAAAAAGATTATTTTCATGTAGTACTTCAAGAGTTTCTCGCAAGTGTCGGAGATGCTCATCTTGGTTTCGGCTATAGATAAGAATGTCGTCAAAGTAGACAACGACAAACTTGTTAAGGAAATACCGCAAAACTTGGTTCATCACTCTCATGAAGGTGCTGGGAGCATTGGATATGCCAAAGGGCATGACAACCCACTCAAACATGCCTTCTTTACACTTGATAGTTGTTTTCCATTCATCTCCCGGTTTGATTCGAATTTGGTGATACCCACTTTTAAGATCAATTTTAGAAAATACCTCGGCTCCACTGAGTTGATCGAGCATGTCTTCTAGTCGCAGAATCGGAAATCGGTACCGTATCGTGATCCGATTTATTGCCCGGCTATCCACACACATGCGAAAGCTTCCGTCTTTCTTTGGAACTAACAGAGCTGGAACGGCACACGAGCTTATGCTCTCCCGCACAAAGCCTTTGTCTAGCAGTTCTTGCACCTGGCGCTTTAACTCTTGGTGTTGTTGCAGGGTCATGTGGTAGTGAGCTTTGTTGGGGAGACTTGCCTCGAGCACCAAGTCGATTTGGTGTTGAATGTCACGAAGTGGGGGCAGTCCATCAGGAAGTTCTTCAGGTAGCAAATGCATGAATTCGGCCAGCAAGGGTTGCACCATCTCGGGTATAGTTTGCTCATTCTTGGTGTTGGGAAATTCGCATGCGGTGAGTGCGAAGCAAATTTCAGCATCCCGCAGTTCCTTCTCAAATTCAACCTTTGGTAAACAGAACACCATATTTGATTCTTTTACCCCTTCTTGAACTGGATTTATGCGTACCTTTTTCGGACCAACTTGAATGGTATACGTATGCTCTCTTCCATCATACACAGCTTGATTGTCATATTGCCAGGGACGCCCGAGAATCATATGTGAGGCATCCATTGGAACCACATTGGCATAAATGGTGGCAGTGTAAAGTGGCCCGAGTGTGAGTTGAAAGTGGCACCTTTTATTGACTTGGATTTTGGCTCCTTTGTTCACCCACCCGAGTTTGTATGGATTTGTATGGGTGATCGTACTAAGATGAAGTTTTCTTACTGCTTCCTCCGAAATCACATTTTCCCAACTTCCTGAATCAATTATTACCACATACTTCTTATTCTCAATTATGCACATAGTTTTGAAAATGGCATGCTGCTTCCAATCTTTTGTTGATTTTGGCCCTAAGCAAAGTCTTCTCATAACTAAGCTTTCAGCCGAGAGATCCTCGGGATTCATTTCATGAATTTCTTCCTCTTCATCCCCATTTTCAATCCACCTTTCATCTTCCTCAAAACCATCATTGGCATATAAATGAGGTCGAACCTTTGGGCACTCTCTTGCATAGTGGCCCATTTGAGTTTTCTGGTTTGGTTTAGTTGGAGGTGGGAGTAATTGGGGTCAGTTGGAATTTGTAGTGTTATTTGGAGTGGAGCGAAAATGAGAAGAGTTAAAGTTGGTAGAGGAATTACCACGGTTGAAGTTGCGGCTTTTTGTGAGCTGTTTTTCAACAGCTTTTGCTTTGGATTGAGCTTCACCCACATTGATGAAAGTATGAACCACTAGCATATCCTGAATATTCATTCGAAGGCCATGCAAATATCACGCAACCCTCAAATCTTCGGTCTCACTGATTTGGTTTCGTGCCTCGAGTTTATAAAACTCAAGAGTGTATTCCTCCACACTTTTTGCACCTTGAGAGAGAGATTGAAATTGCTGGAATAGTGTTTGTCGGTAATTAAGAAGGAGAAACTCACAGTTCATTTCACGCTTCAAGTCAAGCCAATCGTTGAGAGGTGGAAGGTTGTCGAGATAGCGACGATACTTGAATGATTGCCACCATGCTACTGCTCTATCTCGAAACCGGATTGTCACCAACGACACTTGCTTGTCCGGAGGGATTTCTTTGAGCTCGAAGACCTCTTCAACTTTGTTCGTCCAGTCAAGATACTCTTTGGGATTTAAACTGCCCGAGTAATTTGGAATTTCTACTCGTAGGCCGGCATCCCACTTAGTTTCTCGGTTTTGTGGATTTCCATCATTGTTAATATGTGGATTTTGGGGATTTTGTGGATTTTGTGGATTGTTGACGAGAGTAAGGTGTGCCACAAGATTAGTGAGGACTTGCATAGTTTCGGCATGCCTTTGCATAGCTTCGGCTTGGTTTTGTTGCATACGATCTAGGATAGCAAGAAGGTTTGGATCGGCCATGATGTTTGTGAAAGGTGGAAATAGCGTGATGTTTTGTTGATGAAGGTGTTCGTCGAATATGGCGGTTGTCTAAGATACAACTTCACGCAAGCGCGAAGGTGATTGTCGAACCTCGCTCTGATACCAATTGACGCAAGTCGGTCCCGATACTATCTTGCCCGATAAGCTCAAGTACTCGGTTTATTAGTAAAGAGGAGAATAAAATGGAATTTCAGTCACAAAAGAACTCAACTAAACACAACTCAATTTCATATATCAATTTTCTGCCTTACAACAACAATACCCATACCCTTTTATAACCCCACGTTACTTAACCCTCAAGACTAAATATTAAATGCTAGTTAAATAAAAAAAACCAAAACCCAACATATTTAAATACTAATTTTAGTAAATCCATGAGACTTGTTGATGTCCGTCCAGACTTTAAATAAAACAAATACAAAACCCAAAAGAATTAAATACTTAGACTATTTGAATTCCATCCACAATAAAATATTCTCCTTAGAAGACCACCCATGCACTCATTGATTACCATCCAGTCAACAATAGCTTTAATTAAAAGTTCATGCAATCAAATGACGTTGGTTCAGTTTTCAAACTGAATATACAACTCATTGATTGACTTGTATCTAACGTCTCCATTATCCGAATCTGAATCTGTTGTTTCAATAATGCACACTGCGTCAGTATATTATTTGAATTATTATGCATGTTATTTTTTGTACTGAAATAATTATGCATGTCATTTTTTGTATTGAAATAGTTATGCATGTTATTTGAGTTATTATGCACATTATTTTGATAACATGCATAATAAATTTTCAGTACAAAAATAACATGCAATAATATGCATAATAATTCAAATAATGTGCATAGTAACTTAACTAAATTTGCATATTAACATCAATATCGATAGTCGGTATCAAATATGATATGTAAAAAACATTATTTAAGAAAGAAAATCGGAACCCACAGAGTCTAAGGGAGTGTTTGGATCACCAAAAATAGCACTAACCATGGATAAGTGTTGCTATCCACACAAAAATGTGATCCAAACATGATTTAGTAAGTTGTGAGTAGTATTGCTTAGTGCTATTTTGCTAATCCAACAAAATGGTAGGATTAGCAAATTAGCACATGTCATGGTTAGAAAAATTATTATTTTATTACATTGTAATCATCATCTTGATGTTATTATTATTTAATATTATTATTACTATTATTTTAATTGTCATTATTTTATTATTATTATTATTGTCATTATTATTTTATTATTATTATAATTGTCATTATTATTATTGTAATTATTATTATTTTATTATTATTATAATTGCCATTATTACTATTATTTTATTATTATTATTATTTTAATTGTCATTATTTTATTATTATTATTATTATTGTCATTATTATTTTATTAGTATTATTATAATTGTCATTATTATTATTATTTTATTATTATTGGTCATATTATTATTATTATTTTAATTGTCATTATTTTATTAATATTATTATTGTCATTATTATTTTATTAGTATTATTATAATTGTCTTTATTATTATGTTTATTATTATTATAATTATCATTATTTTATTATTATTATAATTGTCATTAATATTATTTTTTATTATTTTGATTGTGATTATTTTATTACTATTATAATTGTCATTATTATTTTTATTATTATTATAATTGTAATTATCATTATTTTTATTATTATTGTAATTATCATTATTTTATTATTATAATTTTCATTAATATTATTTTATTATTATTTTAATTGTCATTATTTTATTATTATTATTGTCATTATTATTATTATAATTGTCATTATTATTATTCTTATTATTGTTATTGTAATTATCATTATTTTATTATTATAACAATTGTCATTATTATTATTTTATTAATATTATTTTAGTTGTCATTATTTTATTATTATTATTATTATTGCCATTATTATTTTATTAGTATTATTATAATTATTTTTATTGTCATTATTTTATTATTATTATTTTATTACTATTATCATTTATTATTATTGTATTATTATTATATTATAAATTGATATCAATATTTTATTATTTTATTATTATTATTATCGTTAAAAAAACTAAAATAATTTATTATTTTACTAACTCACTATCACTACTCCAAATGTGCAATCCAAACAACATTTCACTAACCTAGATAGAACAAAATTAGCACTATTTTTGCACTAACCTAGATAGCAAAAAGTAACCACTATTTCAACCACTAATCTAGATAGCATTATTTTTGCACTAATCATGACATGATCCAAACACACCCTAAGATTTTAGCTCGCAAGGATCCACGGAGAAATTATATATTTGTGGGCCATCCAACCCGCCACACGAAATTGTACACTAAACCATTATTACACAATCGACGTCTCTTTTGAGTAAATTCAGATTCAAGTTTTCACGAATTACTGCACTGTGCACTAGTGTTATGCTCTCGGGTCGGGTCGGGACCCGAGAGCAAACGGGTGTCTCGGGATCGGGTGTCTCGGGTCTACACGGGTTTGCACGGGTCGGGTGTCTCGGGTCGGGTTGGGAGGGACGGGGAAAACCCGCCCTAGCACCCGTCGGGTGTCTCGGGTCGGGTCGGACGGGTCGGGTCTCGGGTCGGATCTCGGGTTTAGGGGTAAAATCAGAAAAATTCAAAAAATTCAGAAAATTAGTAAAAAAAATCAAAAAAATCATAAAAAATTCATAAAAATAGATAAAAAATTCAAAAAAAATATATGTAAAGATATATTTTAAATACTCCAAAAAAAATATAAAATACATAAAGATATATTTATTTTAAAAATGACAAAAAATTCATAAAATAGGCAAAAAATTCATAAAATGGGCAAAAAATTCATAAAATAGGCGAAAATTTTACAAAAATAGGCAAAAAATTCAAAAAAAATATATGTAAATATATATTCAAAAAATTTAAAAAAAATATAAATATATTTAAAAACATATTTATAAATTATAATATGTAAAGATATATTTATATTTGAAGACATAAAGATGGCGCATTTGAAAATACATAAAGATATGTCTAAAATACATAAAGATATATTTATATTTAAATATAAATAATCCGAGTTGAAATATTTATATTCAAACATGTATACATTTTTTTTTTATACTCGGAATATGAAAACATATTTAAAAAATATTTTTTTACCTAAATATGTTTATATTTATATACAATATGTTTTTAAAAATATGTTTTACATATTTACATTTTTTTTTGCCTATTTATATATTTAAATATTTAAATATATTTAAACAATTTAAACATATTTAGACATATGTAAACATATTAACATGTTGAATTAAAAAGTTTTATTCGAAATAAAAAATATGCAACTATTTTTCAATAATTAGATTCCAAAAATTTTATAAAAAAAAGTTACTCTCCTCCTTTATTCCGGGCTTGAGACCGGCTATGTTATTAATTTACCATGTTAAAAAAATAACATAGGCGGAGTTCTAACTTTTTTTTTTGTTAGTAAATATTTAGATGAAGTATAATAATATTGAATAATTAGAAAAAAAATTAAGGAGTGCATATATAATACAAAACCTATATTTGTAGATGGCGCATTTGTTCAATATACCAAAGCGAATTTTCTCCATCGGGATCACACTCATCGTCGGACTCAACATCCGTGTCGTCGGTACTCGTCCCTTGAACATTTGGATTTGGATATTCACTTGCGGGAACTAACATAAGTTGGTTTCGATCATCCGCATCAATCCAATCTTTTAGGCATACAAGACGCTCGAAAACTTTTGGCCCCAACCGGCTCCTTTTTATTGATAATAAAAAATAAGTGACAAATTTAATAATTATAAAAATCAATAAGAATTAAAAAAATTATACCTTCTATCGGTAAGAATCCTATTTGCCGAACTAAAACAAGATTCGGAAGGCACCGTTGACATGGGAATAGCGAATATGTCACGAGCCATAATAGATAGAGTAGGAAAAATATTTGCATTTTTCTTCCAATAATCTAGAACGTCGACTCCCTCCGGCGCCCCCGGTAATGCAAGATAGCTTTGTAATTCATTTGTGTTAGTTGGCATCACACTATCATCGTCATCTAACTCAAGTAACAACGCACTTCGGCTATTAGACCTATTAAAATATACATAGTAAATAAAATATATATAGTAAATAAAATATATATAGTAATAAAATAAATAGTAAATAAAATTTTAGTTTTAAAAATATATACCTAAAGCTCGTAGAGGGTGTAGGTTGTGCGGTACTTCTTTGATTGGTGTATTGAGCAAACATTGCTTCAATCAAAGCTCGTATTTCGGGCTCCTCGTGTCCTCTCGGTAAATCTAAATAAGTCTTGTATTTTCTTACCATTCTTACCGTGTAATGTAACTTGTATGTCGGATGGAGGACATTTGCAACAATTGTCACTTTTGGTACTTCTTCCCAATATTTTAGAAATTTCTCCTTCATAGCTTCTACAATTGGAGCGAGAGACGGGTTGGAAATTTGTCCTACAATTCAAAAAAATATGTAAGTATATAAAAATTCGAATTATATTACATATAAGTTAAATAAGTTAAAATCCGAATTAAAAAAAAATATAAGTTAAATAAAAAATATATATACCTTTCATTTCGTCATACACTTTGGCGATGAATAAGAGGTGGTGAAGCAACTCATGCGCGGTTGGTGTATACGAGCAAGACAACTTAACCGTCGCCTTGAAAAAAGCTTCAAGAAAATCCATTAAATGAACTAATTGGTTCCACTCACTCGGGGATAGCATCATAGTCAATCCTTCGGGCGAGGAGCTCAATTGTTCATCGATAGCATCTCGGTAATTAAGACATCGAGCTAACATTCTATAAGTTGAATTCCAATGGGTATCAACATCCCATGGCACACTCAACTTACTCAAATTCAACCTTTGACATAAAGAATGAAATTGTTGTTTTCTTATATTATTAGAATAAATAAAAGTAAGACTCTCTTTAAATTTTTTTATCAAACGATCAACCTCGGGTGTTTTAAGTCCCGACTTTACCGTGAGGTTAAGGATATGACAAGCACATTTTTGGTGAAACATAACCCCATCCATAATTGGGTTTAGGGAACGGATCAAATATTCCACCGCTTTAATATTATTGCTTGCATTATCAAAAGAAACGGAAGAGACTTTATTTTCTAAATCGGTTTTTAAATTATATTCTCTTAAAACACTCATAATTGCTTGAAAAATTACTTCCGCGGTGTGCGGACTTTCTAATACGCGAAAACTAATAACTCTTTTTTGTAAATTCCATGCATCATCAATATAATGTGCGGTAATACAAGAATAAGAAAGACCATGCTTACCGGCGGTCCAAATGTCGGATGTAATTGCAACCTTGAATGGTGCGGTTGCAAATATGGCACACAATTCATTTTTCCCTCAAGATATTGCCTCTTGAGTTCTTTGGTCATTTTTCTATAGTGGAACGGTTTGAACATTGGTATACCGCAACCTCTAACCATCAAACGGGCAAAACTCATACAACCACCCATTCTAATTGGTTGTTCTTTTTTGGTGATATACCGGGCGAACTCACTCAACATTCTTTTTTCGTCATATCTTACGTGAGTTCTTGAACCATCAACATTAATTAAGGTTTGGACGGGTAAACGGTCCGCATGTTCTTGTGGTTCTTCTTTAGCTAGTACATGTTTATCGGCATGTCTACTAAATGAGTTGGTACCATTTTTGCCCGTATAAAAATATTCGGCTTTACATTTGCGTACCTTACATCTTCCGCTAATCAAAAATCCCTTCTCATTGAACGTCATCTCGAAGTAACGCCAAAATTCCGCGTTGTATTTTGGTTTCTTTTCAACCTTTCTTTTTTTAGAAGCCGACGGCCTCGTCTCATCGACCGACGGTTCTTCTTGAATTTCAACGTCATCGGAAGTGGTGGGCCTGGTGGCATTAACGGTTGTGCTAGAACCACCCGCACCGGAGCTTGAATAGTTGTGCGGAGATGTTTGAGGATTATAATTAAGGTCTTGTGTAAATTGTGGTGTTCCTTGAAAATATGTTGGAGGGAAATTATGATTTTGTGGATTTTGTGGATAATTAAATTGAGGAAAATTGGGATTTTGTGGATAAGTAGGGGGAGGGAAATTGGGATTATGTGGATAATTGGGATTTGGTTGAAAATTGAGATTTGGTTGAAAATTGGGATTTGGTGTCGGATAATCACCGAAGAGAGCATCACTTAATCGTCGTGTAACTTCACCCACGTTTCCATCAAACATGTTTTGAGGGTTGTTAGATGGAGATGCCATTTTTCACTACAAAAAAAAATACGAATTTAAAAAAAAATAAGCAAGTTTCATTCCAACATAAAAAAAAACCGAATTTTAGTAACATTTTTTTAGTAACAATCAATTTAGTTAATATTTTAGTAACATTAAAAAATATAATCAATTTTAGCAACATTAAAAAATATATTATTTCAATACAATCAATTTTAGTAACATTTTTTAATAAGCAAGTAACATTTTTTTTAATATAACATTTTTTTGAACAATTTTTTCAATTTCGAATTTAAAAGTATATTGAAAATGAATATTATGCAAAAAAATTTAGTTAACAATATGAAAATGTTATGCAAATGATAAAAAAGCATATTGAAAATGAATATTATGCAAACTATTTTAGTTATGCAAACTATTAAAAAAATATAACAATTCAAATATGAAAAACGATAAAAAATATATTATTCCATGAATGTTATACAAAAAAATTTAGTTAACATTTTTTATACAATAATACAAATGATAAAAAAGTATCTTCTTAGCGGCCACTATTTCGACACGAATTTGGCCGTGCTGGAGAAACCCGCCTGAAAGAGGAAAGCCTTTTATTCCAAATTCCAATAGAAATAATTTTAGACTATTTTTTTTTTTTGGATTTTTTTGGAATAAACGAATTTAAATTGAGTATAAAAAAAATTAACAACTTTAGAATAAGGGAATATGAGAGTTTGAGTGTAGAGACTAGAGAGTATGAGAGAATTGAAGAAATAGATAGTTTGTTTGGTGATTTAATTGAAATGGGGTATGGGGGTATAAATAAGGGTGCAAAATGGGGTAATTGATGGAGGGAATAAATTCAAAAAAAATCCAACGGTAAAAAAAAAAAAAAAAAAAATTTCGAAAATTGCTACAGTAACTCGGGTCGGGTCGGGTCGGGTGCTACAGTGCACGGGTTTGAACGGGTCGGGTTTGCTCGGGTTTGGAGCGTTTTGATTGGTGGAAACCCTTCCTTGGACCCGACCCGAGCAACCCGCACGGGTTTGATCCGAGTTGCTACTCGGGCGGGTCGGGTCCCTTCGGGTCACGAGTTTGGCGGGTCGGGCGGGCCCCTCTCGGGTTACATCATAACACTACTGTGCACTCTCTAGCATCAGCATCAGTGATTCCGAAAATATTTTTTTATTTTATTTTTGTCATTATTAAAAATTTCGGCTGTAGTTTTTCCCTTCTTCCCCCAAAATCCAAAACCGAAACTACAAAGGGCTAAACCAAACCAAAGCTCCCCTCCGCCGTTCGATCTTCCTCTCTCCTCCGCCGCCGCACAGTACCAAGTACCAAATACCAACCAACCTTTTCTCTCTCTCTCTCTCACTAATGTGGCCAAAGTGGGTAAAAACTCGCTCACAATCGACGACTGCCTCCGCTCCCTCTTCCCCATGTCTCCACCTCATCCCCCACTCACCTTCCCTCACCTTCCCCACTCTCAAAGACCTCCAATCCCTGCTCGACAATTCCCCCTCCACCCCTTCCCCCTCTCCGCCGCCTCTCTCCTCCCCATCCCTTCGTGTCTTCCATCGGGTTCGTCTCGCCGCTTCCGCTCTCCGTGCCTTCCAGCGCTCCCTCCCTCCGACCCCTTCTCACTCCCCCGACCACCGCCGCGTTGTCTTTTACTTCACCTCACTCCGCATTGTCAGATCCACCTTCGCCGATTGCCGCTCCGCCCGATCTATCCTCCGTTCCCTTCGCATTGCCTTTGATGAGCGTGATGTCTCGCTAGACCACCAGTTTTTAGATGAGCTTCAGTCACTTCTTCGGCATCGCCATGGCAAGATCTCTCTCCCTCAATTGTTTATTGGTGGGCGACACATTGGTGGAGCTGAGGAGATCCGACGGCTACATGAGAGTGGTGAGCTGAAGAGACTTGTTGACGGTGCACCAACGGGGCCATCAGCTGTGTGTCAAGCGTGTGCCGGTGAGAGATTTGTGCTCTGTGGTCGGTGTAACGGGAGTAGAAAACAGTACAGCGTAAAAGGAGGCGGGTTTCGGGTCTGTAATGATTGCAATGAGAATGGACTCCGCCGGTGCCCCAATTGCTGCTCTGTAAGTGCTTGATTTGCTTGTTGTAACTTTGTAAGGTGGTAATCCATCTGATCTGATCTGGTCTGATCTAGTTTGTAATTTAATTTTAAAATTTAGATCCACTTAATCAATTTTCTACAATGATTGTTGGTTCATGTGGAATTTAGGGCTTTAGAAATTGTGGGTGTATGGGTGCTGTAATGGAATGATTGCTAGTAATGGTAATGCTGTTTTCTAACTGTGCCATTGCTGATAGTCTGATACTAATTAAACTTGGAGTGTTTTCATTGGTTATGAGTTTTGCAATTTGATGCACATTTTAAGACCAAACTTTAATCCAAAATATTTGAATGTTGTAATAATGGCCGTCGCGCATATTTAATTTGTGAAAATTGATTACCTAAAAGATTATGGGTTTTCGCCTTTTCGGTAATTAAGTTGCCTTTTATAGATCCTGTAAGCATGAATGCGTGATTAAGTATACACGCGCATCAGCGCATGTATCTTTAACTGAAGTATTATTATATGTTACTTCAAAGGTGAGCTAGCTATTTTATCAATTTCTATCTTTTTTTCATGCCTGGGGTTATCTTGTCATTTTCTTCCCCAAGAAAATATGGCGACTTTCACAGGATACTTCCAAATGGCAATACTTGCGAAATTAGTCAAATGACAACTCATAGTGGCTGGTAATATCTTTGGAGAGGGGCTTGTTTATTTTATTTATTATTTTTCTGTTATGAATGTTTAGCCAGCTTCTTCGTTGCAATTTGCAAATATAAAAGAGATATACTCAAAAATATATACCACGTTTTAGTTTTAAGTTTTAAAAATTATTGTTTGTCATCTGATAAAGTGTTGTCAGTTAAAAATAATTCGCTTGTACAGCGTTATTAAATAGAAAATTAAATATTTACGGTGTTCTTGAATCAAAATTATTTTGGTGCATCAAGCCATTTTGTGCATGCTAATTTTCATTTTATGCGAATTTTATTTGAAGATACAGCGAATTGATTTGAATGATTTGATACAAACAAAAGCTGAATTGCATTCTGCACACATTGATTCTCGCTCGAGTGATCTAATAGAGACTTTTTTTTTGATGAAATGATCTAATAGAGACTTGGAAAGTGTACGACTGATCAAACATTATTGTTGTTATTGTTAAACAGGTTAGGAAGTTTCAGAACCAATCAGACGCTTCTTCTTGAGTTGAGATGTATACATTCAAATCGGACGGCTGCTGATGAATATAGCTTTAAGCAACTTTGCAGGGGGGTAATTAATTAAAGGGCTAACACTTTTCAAAATTTTAGATTAAATTGAATATGATTTACACATCTTATATTCTTAAAAAATTCGAGGCTTTACAAAAATTCTGGCGACGTAGCACTTAATTTCCATTGGAAGCTAGGTCAAAATCTAACCATTATGTTTGTTCGACTAAAATAATATGGCGGTTTATAACTTGGTTTCAGGAATGTAACAAAGTTTCTAATTCAGAAACTTTGATTGAGAGTTTCTTATTTAGAAACTTTGATTTAGGATTTATAAACTATGACATGTCAATATCATTGGTTAAAAAAATTAACAAAAAATAGTTAGTTGATGATGTGGCGATTAAGAAACTCTAACTGTAGTTTTAGAGATGTAAGAGTTTATAAACTAAAAAAAAATTAAGTTTCTTAATCTGATGTGACATTATTTAGAAACTCAAAGAGTTTCACGAATGGAGATGCTCTAAGTTTGATTTGCTTAATTAAACAAATAATGCTGGGAAATGCATGTAAATCTCTATTAGTGTGAATTGAAATATCGATCGCTCAGATATTTTTTCTCTATGTACCGATTTTATGGCAGATTGGCCCGTCGGTTCGTTTTTTTTTTGAGAAAAATAGAGATCAATCCTCTATTTTATTCATTGAATTAGAAGTTCAATTACAGATCTAATCTAAGATTACAAATTTTCAAAAATCTGCATAGAAAGTAAGGAAAATAAAAAAAAGAAAATTAGAATTAAAAAAGCAGGATTATTTCGTCTTTACTATCTTCCCCCTATTAGTTCATATTCTTCAGTTACCTGCTGTAACAATTCTTGCATCGTTGCATTCTTTTCACGAAAGATTGTATTGCAACGCTCCCTCCATAAGATAAAAGCTCCAATTGCAAATAGTTTTCTAGTCTTGGTGGGTCATTTACGTTCAATGATCTAATATTGCAATGGCTTAAATCGGTCATCCTTTTTTGCAAAAGAGATGGCATAGAAAGTTTCAATTTCTCTAAATAAATCACTCGAAAATTGACATTCATCAAAAATATGATTGACAGTTTTTTCTCCATGTTTACATAAATAGCACAACTTTGACGAACTCCATCCTCTCTTTTTCAAATTTCGAGTTGTTAATATTTTGTCTTGCAGCATGAGTCAAGAAAAGGTTTTCATTCTAGAAGGTATGCAAAGTTCTCATATCCATTGTAAGCCTGAATCCAATTGTGATACATTCTTAACCAACAGGTAATATGATTTGAAAGTGAATTTCTTGTTGTTGTCATCATGCCAAAAGAAACGATCATTCTCTACACCAACGATCACAGTTTCGTCTAAAAACATTCTCACTTGATGTAGCTCATCATTTGCATGTTGTGGCCCGTCGGTTCGTATATGTCTATCCGACTCAAGCATTATATCCGTCCGATCTGTTATCATGGTAGTCGGATAGGACGGGGTCTAATGACGGATTGGAACCGATCTTAGACTGTAAAGTTGTACTCATAGACTATCCGTGAGCCCATTGAAATACAGAATTTAACCTTAATATATGATATCAAAACCAATCGGACCTTAGTTGGATTTATCGGGGCAGATCTAACGATTTCTTCTCGATTTTGAAGAATTTGCTGGTTGCATTAATTGATTCTTTTGTGAGTAAACAACAATTTAATCCCTGACCTTATATATAGTTTCGTTTTGATTAGCTAGAATAGTGTACTGTTGTTTAAACTTTAATATTTTTAATAAATGTAGTTGTAGCTTGATAGTAGCTTTCCTGTGGCCTTTTTTAATTTATAGTTTAATCTATGCAATCAGTTCAAAAATACCAGCAATCAGAAATTCGTATGGTAAAAAAGAACAATTGTAAATATGCATAATAGTTGTTACAAATATCAGCAATTGTAAAAAGTTCGAGATCGTCAGATATATCGATTTTGATTTTAGAGGATGCATGAATAGTATGAAATCGACACTCGAATACATTTACATGATAGCAAGCGGCGTTGTATCGTGGAAGACTGCTACACAGACATTAATAGCACCATCAATAATGGCGACCGAGTTTATTGCATGCTACGAAGTCTGAAACCATAGTGTGTGACTCAAGAATTTTGTCACTAAGCTGAAAGTAGTTTCTTTTATTGAGAAGTCGTTGATGTTGTTATGTGATAATAATTCTGTTGTGCATTATGCAACAAACAACATAATCTCGATCAATTCTAAATACATAGACATCAACTTTCTGACAGCAAAAGAGATAGTACAGAACAATGAATTAAAGATAGAACATGTGGGTACATACTCAATGATTTCAAATCCCCTTACAAAAGCACTATCACCTAAGAAGTTTCATGAGCATGTTGCTTGTATTGGTGTAGTATCTATTTTAGGATAGTTAGGGAAAATGTGAAAGTCTTATTTTATTTTTGGTTCTATATTATGTTAAAAAGAATGATATATACAAATTATATTTTAAATCTCATTGTTTTATATCTTTAAAGTTTTTGACCTCACTGAAATAAAGATAAGAGATGAACCATTTGGAAATAGGGACGTATAATCACACTCTCGTGTAATTTTCAAACTACATGTCCAGAATCTAATTCATGTCATCCAACTTGTATTTGGCACTAAGATTTTAGTCGAGATAACCATGCATAAAATGTATACCAAATTGGTTAAGAATTACGAAAAAAACAGAAAAGTTAAAGCAATATACAGATTCACATATATCTGTAATAAAAAAGATCACACTTGTCCATTTGGGAGATTGTTGAAATTGAGATGTAAAATCTAATAAATAAAGTTTGGACTACGTGTTTTATGATTAATATATCTCATATTGTCACCTATGTTACGAGGACTAACATCTGAGATGCCATAAATGTGATTAATTTATACAAGAGCATAAAATGTATTTTGCTAAGATTCTGGATAGGAATACATATGGAACATTAATATTAATCAATTATAATTGTTAATGGACTGGTTATGGTTAATCATATTAATACTAGTGTTAATATAAAATTAGAAATATTGTTTGGGCTAAATACAAATGTTTTGGATCAAATCCAAAGAAAAATAAAAAATTCGCAATACTCTTACGGTTACAACGGTGCCCCTTTGCGTCCGCAAGAGATTAGGATATACTTGGAAAGAATATGTTGAAAATTCAGCACTTCAATTGCGACCGCAATAGCCCATCTTTGCGGCCGCAAGATACTTGGCATATTTCTTGTCAAGTTTGGATCCAAGTCAATTGTGGCCGCAATAAGATTTATTGCGACCGCAAAAGACCTGTGCAGAGACAAAAAACTTTGCCTTATTTTGTCGATATATTTCTAACTTGTGTTCTAAAAAATATCAAATTTAAGGAACATATTTACATGAGTGAATAGCATAGTTTGGAAAAGAATTAGAGAGAATATATTATTATCAAATATTCCAAAGAATATTTCATATTAATTATTGTATATGTCCAAGATACATTTTTACTATTATAAAAGGCGCTCGGTCTCCAAGCAGTACTGACATCAAATTCTAAGACACATGTGTTGTTAATTAGCCTCCACTTACTCCTTCATTACAAAAAGTTATTTCTCGGTTCGTTCGTAACTTTTAAACAAGCTTGGCACCGGTAATTGCTTGGAATGATCCGCTACCACAACACTACACTGCTCGGTCATCTCGGACGATCCCTGATCAAGAGATAGTGTACAAGAGAGACCGTAGGAATGGAAAGTAAGTAACGAAGCAGGAGTAGGTTAGGGGAAACATGCGAGAGTGCCAGTTGTGTGAACAACGACCCCATCGTGGAGGGTGCGGCAAGAGAGAGGAGGACAGAGGGGCGGTCCTGGCCCCGGACCCTGTGCAGACCCAAGAGAAAGAGAAGAGAAGGGGGAGTGAGGAGTGGCGAGTGGCGCGGGAAGGAGAGGCATGGCGAAGATGCGGGTTGTGGCGGCGGCTACTCCGTCGAGGTGAGGGCGGAGGTCACGAGACTGGGGGATTTCCCCATTTTTTCTATGCGGAGAGATCGAGGTTTACCCTCTTTCTCTCTTATTTTTTCTTTTGTGTCTGTCCGATGGGAGAGAGGGGACGTGATGAAATAGAGGTTTTTTTACATGGATGTGTAAAAAGCTAGGTTGCCCGAATACTTCAAAATCATGCCGCACCGCGTATCGGATACGTATCCTACGTGGATACGCGTGCGATACATGTGCGATACGCACCGGATACTCCACGTGGAGTATCGTATTATTTTAATATTGAGATACAGCAGGATATGATAGGATACGACTTGGATACGGCAGGATACGACACAGGATACGACAAGATACGTTAGTGATCAAAGCGTAGCGATTAGTATTTTGGCCATAAGTCCTTCATCCGAATTCCGATTAAGCTGATTCAAAGTGCATTGGAAAGCTAAGAAAGAGCTTTATAATCTTGGTTTATCATCTAGGATATTATATCTCTTGATTCCTACATTAGAATGTACTAAATTAGAGCAGTATCTTGAATTCTTACATAACAAACTTAATTTAATCTTAATTACTTCTAAAACCTACATAGCACTATATATCATTATTTTAGAATAAAATACTGGATAACATGTATCTATAGTGATAGTTGAATGTAAAAAATCAAACATTTTAATATATAATGTGATTTTTTTATTATTCTATATAAACTACCGTATTCTAATTTTTTGAAAAATGGCGTATCCCCGCACCCGCACTATATCGGATACGATACCCGCATCCGTGCAACATAGATAAAAAGAGAGAAATGCTCTTAGTAATTTGTTAGTGTTTATTTGATTATTGATATCTCACTTCTATTTTCTTTAAGAGAAGTTATCCAATGCCAAAGATTTTACTACTATTATAATTCTGATATTTTGTTTATAAAAAAAAAGTGCGGCGATTTCTTAAACCATAATATTTGTTACTCTTTAATCATTCATTTACCATATCAATTTTGCATATACTTTATTTTAGTAGATTTAAATCTCTTTTTCTCTCTAGAGGAAATCCTTTCTCATGAATTAAAAAACATATGGCTCACAATTATCTACTAATAAAAACGATTGATTTCACAAAATGTGACTCTCTTGTAGCTTATCCACTGGAAGTCAGCTCACAAGAGCGTAACATGCCGCCTAAATTGAGAGTATCTAATAGTGCCTACTCGTTTAGGTTGTTACTTGCGTCTTCCTTTTGGTGTTGTTGTGTGGTTATTAGTTTTTCATCATTTGCAGTCAAGCTTTTAAAAAACGTTTAACGGCTCTTAACGGTGAGGTGGTCGCTTAACGGTTTAACGTTAAAACGGAATTATACGGAAGTTAAATTAAAAAACGGCCAACCATATTTTGTCTATTATTTATTTATTTTAGACCAAATTATGGTGCAAACATACACACTTTTGTCATATGTGTGACTCTATGTAACTATATATTATATAATATATTTAACATTATTATTAGCATTGCTCCCTTTTTCATTGTTTAAAAATATGAATGATGTTATATGATATGTTTAATAATTAGAATTTAGAATGTATTTTATTTTGAAATGTGTATTTTTTATAACCTGCACTATCTAATTACGTAAGTTGTACCAACATAATAATATCTCATGCCAGCACCAATATAACACACAAGACCAGTGTACCCAAACAATCAACACATCATCATAACACTAGTAACTACCCGACTAAGCTCACAATAACTAATCCCAAGTTAATAAAATAGTAAACAAAAATGAAAAAACTAAATTAATTCAACAAGTTGACAAATCACCAAGTACATTACAATAAGCATCCAGCAAAAACACAAAGAAAAAATAAAAAAATAAAAAAATGGCATTAAAACGGCCTGATTTTAACGGATTTACACGGTTTAAACGGAGTTAAAACAGAGTTAAAACCGTTAAACTGCAGAAAACCAGTTAAAAATGTTTTTTCCTGAAAACTTAACGCCATGGCAAGTTTTTTCCGTTAAAACGGTTAAACTGAAGTTTAAACTCCGTTTTTTAAAAGCTTGTTTGCAGTAATGCTTCCATAATATTTTTTATGGGAAAATTTTGTAAACCGGGGGAAATCCGAAAATTTTAATAATAAATAATTTAAAAAGAAAAAACAAGAATGGAACTAATACTTCAAAAATAACAAAAATAGAACATCCGGATTCTAAGATCTCGGACCACGTTCGAATTCTTAGATTCTGAATACGGTTCGGATTCTTAAATCCCAGACGAGTTTATTTTTTTATTGCCTTCTTCTTCTTCTTCTTTCCAGACGTCTTTCTTCTCCCCCATTTTCTTTTCTGCTCAAAACTCTACCTCTATTCTCCTACATCTTTTGATTAGTCGCCACCAACAACGAAATAGAGAAACCACCAATAGTCACTAGAAGATTAAGGGCATCCTTCTTCTATATATTATGGTTCGATCTTTTTCTGATTTTTTTGTTCTTGATAAATTAGTTATAAATAGAAAAATTAGTTGTTCATAAATTAGTAGTTAAATGAGTTCTTGGTTTAGATAGAGAAATTATTTAGATAGAGTAATTAATTTGTAATACGGGTTAGTTTGATTAAATTAGTTATATAAATAGGTAGATTATTTAGAAAAAATCCAACATAATTTGCATGCATAATTTTTTTTATAAGTTGTTAATTTAAGTTTGCATTATTAGTGTTATTAAAATGGTGAGGCCTCGAAAAAATACTTCTCGGCCTAGTACTTCTGACATTCCCTCTGATTCTCTCTCGTTCTATCACGTCCCTTTTACGACCTTGTTGCAAATGCCACTCGTACAACATAAGGTTTCAACGATAAAATATAAGAAGATATCTATTATTTTTAAATTAAAGATTAGTTACAAATTACAAATATTTATTTAAAATTTATCTAATAATGTGTGTATTTCATAAACATTGTAGGAAAAAAGAAGATTTCAAATGCATAAGTCATCTCGTTAAGATACCGATAGATGTGGTCATGCATTAAAGAGGTTGGGATTGTATTACATATGCAAGGTAGGTCACGTGCGGAGGGATAAGGCGTTGATCACGATTCTATTAGAGCGGTGGAGGTAGGAGACCAACACATTTCACATGTTTGTGGGTGAGATTATAGTTACATTGCAGGTTGTTAGTTGTATCGGGAGATTGCCCATAGATGACCTACCGGTTACCGAAAATGGTGACATGGATTGGACTGCTATGATCAGGGGTGTTTGGGGAGGGACCCGGGAAATGATGCATGGAGGAGTAGGGTGCATGTTAGAGAGGGTCAGCAAATGCGGCTCGCTTCAGGGTATAATCTGAGGTTGAAGTGGCTGCGGACTGCGTGCGGTAAGATGTCGAGCTTTCTCACTCCTGAGCAGGTTGACCACTATACTCGAGCTTATGTTATGGATTTGCTCGGTTATGTTTCGTAGCTCGAACGATGGTTGTGTACCAGTCATGAATCTGCAGTTTTGTGGAATTTGGATAGTCCTGTTAGTTATAATTGGGGGGCGTTATTTTGGCATACTTGTATCGTTCATTATCGACTGTCACTCGAGCAAAGATTCGTTCTATTTCTGGTCATTTAGATTTGTTACAGATTTGGTCTTGAGATCGGTTTCGAGCTAGTTGGCATGCGAAGGACCAAAATGTCAAGTTTGATGCAAGGAGTCTTCTCGATCTGGATTCGTATCCGCCTTATGGTATGATGTGGACGGGCTCTAAATTGTGGAGTGATAATCCTCATAATAATGGTCCAGGACACCCTAGGGATGTTTTAGAAAAGTTGCGTGACCATTATGATATTGTTTGGGAGACTTTTGACAATTATCTATCGCATTTACCATCGACCGTAGATCGAGATCGTGTGCTTTGGATTGTTAGGGTACCTATGATTCACATTTCGATAGTATCTTATCACTATCAAAATGATTTATGCGATAGTTCAGTTACCGACAGAGGGTTCCATCGTCGAGTCCCGTTGACTTGGGATGAGCATCTACAGTTGGAGAATGTAGATCATGCTAGTATGCCGAAGGGTTACAACTAGGGTCTTCATTAGAATGGTCTTCTCGATGCAGAACTTCGAAATCTCCTTGCTCCGATCGATAAGGGTCTACTTGGTGTGGTCGTGACTTGTCGCATCTTTTAATTATTTTCGACGTGACCTTTCTAGACCATTGAAAACCCTTGTTTATATTTTCAGTATATTTGTTTCTTCGCTCGTAGAACCAATTTACGCATTTGTACCAAGTAGCTTCGACGATTGCCACAACTGACAACATACAAACAACTTTAAACACTCAATTTATAGATTGAACCATTGCTTGCATGATTCTCCAACGATATTCGTTGTCAAAGCATTGTGCCCACTTTGTTGGATTGGGGGCTTCATCGTTGTCATTCTCTCTCTTTTTACTAATTGTCTTCAAATATTTGTAAGCTTCAGGATGCTATGTCATTATAGCTTGCATATACTCTTTGAATCGACGAGGTTTCTTTTTAAATGCAACTTACTTAAAAAGTGTTTTCAAATTTTTTTCGGGATATTTTTGTATATATTTTCGACAACATGTTGCATGCAATATAGGTACATTGCATCATTGTTTGCCTCAGACCATCCAAATACCAACGGTATCAACTGATTTTCTGCTTTGTAACCATATGCCCTCAATAGTCTTCCCTCGTATCGACCGAATAAGAATCATGCATCAATACTTATTACATGTCGTATGTATTTTACCACCTCAATGCATGGGCCCCACGCCCAAGCCGCAGCACGAAAGTAGCGAACTTCATGTCGATTAGTGGGCTTCATCAGAATATCATACATCGTTCCCAGATTGGTGGATGAATCACGTTCAAATAACGAGGGAGCAAGGCATATGATTCCTTCCAAGAACCAAATATTTTGGTTATTGTTAACTCCCGACCTGAAGCTATAATGACACTTTTTTACGTTCAAATAGGATGGATCGACTCTTGGAAATTTTGCTTTGACTAAAAGAGGGACATTATTTATTGTCATCGTCATGTCCTCGTTTGTTTCCTTCTTGATTGCATCGGCTATTATCTTGGATGTAAGCTATGCATGGTCAACTTGTGTGATTGACTAGATACAAGTGTGTGGGTATGGATTGATTCTTATAGTTCAAGAATTAGCACCTTTAAGACATATAACATACAATCTCCAAAAACATCTCTCGTTGTTACATTTCATCACCCACGATTTTTTTCCTACGAATTATTCGACGAACTTTGTGATTCGTTATACAATTCATTGAAACTGAAAATATCGCTACTCTTGAACCGGGTGATGCTTTTCTAATCTTCGTTGCATGATCATTCGATGATCTGAGTGCTCGTTAGGATTATAATCTGCACCGACTTCGTCGGATGTGTATCCGTAATCTTCTTCAGTTTATCATTCTTCCTCGTCGAATAATATATTATCGTCGTCGTCGTCGTCTTCATGGCCTTCAGAAATATCAGATATGGACTCATTAAGATTAATAAGTGGTGAGATCGCATCAGAACTCTAAGTAATTGTATCAAGACTGTAGATTACCATATCTATAATTGGTATGTGATCTCTAGTTACGATCAGAGGCTCATCAATTGTTATATTAGTTTATGGTAAAGTGTCACTAAAATTACCAGCATTCTCACTTGATACCAGATGAAAATATAATTCAACAAATTTCCATTTGTCAAGCCTCCCATTGTATATGTTGTCATTTCACACCATACCAGTATCTGTGAGGAAAAGGCTTGACAGGGTGAGAAGAAAGTTCCTGTGGAGCTCAGATAGAAAGAGAAAAATATGCCTTATGCAGGTGGGGGGTAGTTTGTAGATCCAAAGCTAATGGGGGATTGGGAATTATTGATCTCCATACTATGAACATATCACTCCTGTGTAAATGGCTTTGGAGGTTGAAGGATCCTCAGGTAGGAGGTTGGTGGAAAGAAATTCTGAGACTCAAATATTCAAAGACTAGAAATAAGCAAAGATACTCACCGTTTTGGAAATCAATTTCTCAGTATACAAAGATCATAGATATCAACAAAGTGGTCATAATAGGGAATGGAAAGGAAACAAGGTTTTGGTTAGATGTCTGGAGTGGTACTGTGCCCCTTAGTGTTGAATATTCATCCTTGTTTGAAATTTCTGTTAACCCACAAATCTCTGTAAGTGAAGTGTTGATAACAGGTACCAACTCATTGCAATTTAGGAGACAATTGTCTCAAGTGCAAGTGGCCTCTCTCTTACAACTCCAGATCCAGGTAGTTTTAGTCCATGTATTGAATGAGGAAACAGACACAATTTCATGGCAGGGAGAGCCCTCAAATATAAGAATAACAAGAAAGATATACGACTGGCTGGAGGATGGAGGAGTCTATGACAGATCATGGAGGGTAATCTGGGAACTTAAAATACCAAGCAAGATAAAGATTTTTATCTGGCTGGTTACCAGAGGGGCGATACTGGTAAAAGAAAATTTGAGCAAGAGAGGATGGCAGGGATGTACTAAATGCATGAATTGCAATAACAAGGAGTCAATCACTCACTTAATGTTTGTATGTCAACACACGAAAGAATTGTGGGAATGGGCACTCAGAACACTTGGTTTTGATAAAATACCAGGCAGTCTGCAGGAGTTAGTACAATGGTCCTTATGCTTGGATGGGTTTAGGAAATTTTTATACAAGCATTTGTGTGCAGCTACTCTTTGGATTATATGGTTATATAGAAATAAAAAATGCTTTGATGAAAAGCCAAAAATTAGTTTAACAGGGTTTAACACTCAACTTATAATCATTTTGAAATACTGGGCAGGACTATGGACAAAAGAGCAGCAGGAACAGCTGGCGCAATGGGCAGATGGAGTTACTGCAACCAGACAGGAGCTCAAGCTGATGGCAATCCAGTGCAATAGAGATGAAGGGGTGCATGCTATGTGCCAATGCTGATGAGTTCTCAGGGATTTCCAGCGTTTTTTATATTTAGCTTAGTGAAAAGATGGGTTGAAGATACAATAGATATATGGGGACAGATAGATTATAGATTAGTAAAGTCCAAAGGAAAAGGTTTTGAATTATGTACAAAATGGAATAAGCGAAGGAAGAGATAATGATACGGCACCAGTGTTGGCCCCGGCACTGGTGCCTAAATAGTTTTTCAGAAGGGGTATGACGGGACTCAGGATGCAGTGAGGGATGTTTCACTTCAGTCCTGGAGTCATGAATTTGGTTTTGGTTTGTTATACTTCTTATTTTCAATAGAAAATGGAAGTGGTGGGGTGTTTCCCCCACTTATTTCAAAAAAAAAAAAATTTCCATTTCATTTTTGCTTGTGCCATTTGAAATATCATTCGCCACTCTATAATATTCGGTATGGAAATTAGACAAAAATAATAAGTAGGGGGACAACGGTGTTATACTAAGCGTTAACATTCAATGAATGTTGACTCTCAAATATTTCCAACTGTCGATATGTCATATTTTTTTACATCTTCGAAGCGAGTATCATTATTTCCTGAAAAAGTAAATTTAGAGCCACAACCATACTCGATACCATACGGCCCATTGCGTATTTCATCGTAAAGATACACATAAATTGAAATCATTTTTCTTGAGTTTATCTTATGCTACAATACATAATAAAATCATCATTATTATTAAATTTTCTCAAACTATTTATGTAAAAACTATAAACTTTAAATTAATAATATAATCAAGTAATCAAATAAAAAAATTACATATCTGCTTGTAATCTTCGTAAAGATTACAAATTTTCCTTCTCAAACTTCTCTCTACCTATATGGTAAATAAATGCCTCACTCACTGATTTTTTCGCTCTGCTCGAACTCTTCATACGTACTTGCTTTTGTACACAACATTTCGAACATGTCCGAGATCTAAAATTCTGGACCATGTCCGAGTTCTAAGAATTCAGACCTGTGTCCAGAATCTAAGAATCTGGATGTGGTCTGAGATCCTAGAATCCGAATGTTCTATTTCCGTGATATCTGAGAAATTTGTTCCATTCCTGTCTTTTTTCTTTTTAAAATGTTTATTATTAAAATTTTCAGAGGAAATTTGTCCGTGACACTCAAAATTTTAGGGGAAATTAATTTTAAGAGCTTCTTCTATGGATATAAAATGTGAATGGTTGAGCGTAGCTGTTCTCACATCGTATGATTAGGTTTATTTGTATGAAAAAGCAGATGTAGCGACGCTGATTTGAATTTTGTAACAATCGTAAGATCCTTAAAATTTAATGATTCATGTTATTTTCGTTCCATAGCAGAACTTACCTTTTTGTTATTATACCATTCTCAAATTAAATAGTTTCTTTTCAGGATTTCTGCAGACAGTATGATCAGAACTCAGAAGGCGTGTATTGCAAATTAACAAGGATCCACAGTCTCTCGAGCAAAGAGAACACCTCGTAAAATCAGACAGCCACAATCCCCAATTTCTTCACGATCCCCATCCGGCCATCCCCCTCGGCCCTTTCGATCCCCATCCCCAACCCCATCAATATCCTCGCCTCCGTCTCCTTTACAAGGAATTCCAACAACAATGAATAATCCTTTGCAAGGAATCAGAAGATCTAGTTCCACAAATACTTCTCTGCGACCTCCCGTCTCAAAAGTAGGCACATGTACAACCAAAGGAAGAAAGCACTCACACTCAGGGGCGGATTTAAAAGTAGCCCAAGGGGTGCTAAGCCACCCATATGAATTGAATAGTTGTACTATTTTCTTTTGAACTTCATAATTTTTAAAATTAACAATACTCATTAGCCACCTTCATAAAAACTATAAATAATATAATAATATCTATTTAGTCCCCTGCATTTCATTTCTTTAGCTCCGTCCCTACTCACACTCATTGCTTCTTTATGTCCTTGTTGGTGTGGTCATTTGTGTTGCGATTGTAGCCATTTCTGGTGCTGGTTACCTGCTTTTTGTGAGATTTAGAAAGTTTGTCATAAATCCATGGGCTACTGGCCTTAGGGACATCTAATAAACGCCTTTGTGACAGGTTAAAGCCCTTAGTTTTTTTTGACGAATATTTTTTTTCTGAAGTAGCAGGCGATTGCCCCTACATTTACAGTTCTCTATAGGTAAATATAAATTTCATAACTTCAGTACCTACCTAGAAAATTGATATTGATTTTTGTCATGGAGGCAAGATCTAAAAAATTTTCATCGTGGAGGCAAGATCTATAAATTTTTTTCCGAAGGGAGCAAAATGATACATGTTTTTAAATATACATGATTATTTTGTAAAAAAAAAAAATTTGATAAATCGTACACATACACAAGGTGTACCATCACATTGTATACATTGGATCCGCCCCTGTGTGCCCTTCTGTTTTCTTTCAGGTGTACCATCACTTAATCAATCAGAACTCCAACCTGCTTGTGAAGATTTTAGCAATATTCTTGGTACATTGCCAGGTCGAGTTCTCTACAAGGGATTCTTTCAAGTGGATCTGAAATTACTGTCGTGTGTACTGTGGCTACATCAGCTGATGAGTGGTCAGATCTGTTGCATTGCCGTTTCAGGAATAAGGTAAACTGTTAGCTTAAGATTTGAACATGTATTTTGATTTACTGACTGGAGTTCTTTTCTGATTCCGGTGTTTATATATAATTTTTTTTTCAGATTTTGGTCTCGTCTGAATTTAGTCACAAGAATTTCATGAACCTAGTAGGATACTATGAAGAGGAGGAGCAATTCACGCATGGTGGTATTTGAATACACTCCACGTGGAACTCTTTTTGAGCACCTTTATAGTAAGTGTCTTTGCATCTAATCTTTGAAACTAACAGGGTCTTTGAAGTTAAAGCATTTACCATGATAGGTGTGGCAACCTTAATTTGGTAGTTGTCTTGGACTGCAGGCAACACCTGATGTTAGGTGAGTTAAGTCCATCAGCATTACATCTCAGATGGTACAGAACCAATGCTGATACCAACTGAATATCATAATTTCCAGTATCAATTGCACATCAAATTTCCAGTATCAATTGGACATGAAATTTCCAGTACCAATACATCCTCCTCTGGGCAGATCGCGAGCCTCGCCTTGCGGGCTCACTTCATGCCTGCTAGCTCTGCCAATCTGCCCTATGGTCCCCATTCCCTTACCCCTCACTTCCCAGACAGTTACATCGGGCTTAATTAAAATAAAACTAGATTAAATTGCAGATATATAGCATTTCCCGAAATGGACTTGACACCTGAGTGTAGAAAATCTTTTACCTCTTTTGCTGTCTTATTTTGATTTGTTTTGATTTCAGTTAAAGAAGCTGAGCAATTGGACTGGATGTGTTATCTGCTGCCTGGATCACATGCACTGTTTTAACCCACCTGTAACCCTAAAAACCTTGAATCCCCTCCATTTACCTTACTGGAGATTACGCGGCAAAGGTTACAGACGTAGAACTGCACCTGGAGGAAAAGGATTCTGATTTTGATTGTTCTGATGAGGAGAGTGCCGTTTACAAATTTGGTGTCCTCTTGCTTGAGATAATATCAGGCCGGCTTCCCTTTTCAAAAGATGACAGGCTTCTTGTTCTCTGAGCGTCAAGTTATCTAAACAGGAAAAGGCCTATTATGAGAATGGTTGATCCCACACTGAAGGAGGTGCCTGAGACACATGTTATGGCATTGTGTGAGGTGATAAGGTCATGCATAAAGCTAGAAATTAAAGAGAGACCAGGCATTTCCGAGGTAGAAGCAAGGATGAGGAGTATTACCGGAATTTCGCCTGAGGCTGCGGCACCGAAAAAGTCGCCTTTGTGGTTGGCTGAGCTTGAGGTTAATTCGTCTGAGATCTGATCTGAACAGATAACTTGGTTGTACATTCCTTCATTTTTTCATTGCTTAAAAAAGTACGGTAATTTGGTTTAGGGAATGAAAGCTGTACAGTATATGTATTTTTTCTTCCTATTTCAATTATTTTTTTCATGGAATATCCAAATGTTCAACAACAACAACAAAGCCTTTATTCCCAAATATCCAAATGTTCAATTGATTTGGAAAATTTCACAGAATTAGACAATTAGTGCTTACGCTTTGTTAGCAAATACAGGAAAAAATGTTGATTTTATGAGAAATTTAGTATGTTAGTACTTAATATCTTCAATTTGTTCTGATATGCTTAAAATGTGCATCAACACTGCATTTGATTTTTTTTTTTCCTGATTATAAAACAACTCATAATGCAGTCTGTGAGACGGTGATAGCAGTTACAGTATTCTTCTTTATCTACTGGGTATAAATTCCATTGCATCGAACAAACTAAATGAGGAAACTACTAGACCAATTACAATTAGAGAAAATAAATCTGTATAGGTAGATCAATATATACTGCGTATGTCTAAAATTTGCTTCCTTTATTCGTGGAACCCATAGTATGAGAAAGCCAAGACTCTGCTGGTGGTGTCAGTTCTGGCAAGCTAGTGTTTTGTTCAACATATTCTATGTTTCTTCCATTTTTCTTTTCTATGTTTCTCTTACTTCGGCCTTCAGCATCTCTTTGCATTAACTTGTTCAATGTTTTCTTGCTTTTCAATCTACTCGTATCTAGAAATGACAACCCTAAACCTTGCGATAACCGTTCTCTATAACTCGGCCTCTTATCAAACAATCGATTGGCGTGAGCTTCTCTCTGGTTATTTCGAGGCAAGAAACTAATATCTGCCGGTGGCATCCGACTTCTGTAGGCTGGGTTTTTAAACCCACCAACTATCGGTTTCATTTTCCATGGGAAGAAAACCATTAAACCACAAGCTCGGGGTGACATCTCTTTGTGAAAATCTATGTTTTGATTAAATGGTATCATTTGAATCATACCATTGTCTTTTTGAGGCACTGGCATTTCTCTGTTAGCTTCTTCATTTCTCTGAGTTGTGCTTTTCGGCTTTTTAATAACCGATGAACTGGCTATTGCATTGGCAGCTGGGAGAAACCGGTCCATAATGAAACTAGGAGACTGGTTTCTCATTTCTTCTATATCTTTCAAACCCAAACCTCGAAAGGAACTCAACCTGCCAGCAATGCCAAGTTGCTCAGACAAAGAAACCTTATCAAATGCATCTGAAGAAGCGTCACCATATTCGCTGCTTTCTTCACTACGATCACGATCACTGCCGTTGGTGGCATATGCTCTGGACACATGCCACCTACACGGTGGTGGTTTAGGTGGCGGTTGATCGAGCTCTTTATCAGATAATAGATCTCTTTGACCAATATCTTTTGGAACACCCGGCGAACTCTCCCAAGAAAAAGGGACCATCATGCTTAGCTTACTCGAAGAGGCATCTCGGGTTAAGTTGGGTTGGTTTGTACTGGTGTCAACAGAGGAGCTGACAGATCGTCTGGCTGATGGAAGCCGCGGCGAGTCTAGTTGGAGCTGGCTATATGGCCTCTCTTTTGAGAATTTGCTATCCATGGGTTTGTGTTTAATTGTTGCTTATTGGTATGCACTATGCAATAATGAATGAACTTGTGGTACCAAAGTACCGTGGAGAAGTTATAGCAGGGTTTCAAGGGGTTGGTTGTTATTAGTTGTAGAAGCTAATTAGTTCATGTGAGCTCCCGTGAAGTGCTTTAAGGACGTTGTTGAAAAGAGCTGATTAGGAGCGATGTGACTTTTGTGCATGCCTGTACATATACATAATACATTACTTGTGTTGAGGGACTATTGTCATTAAACCGGGAAGTTAGAACTTAGACGTCGTCAAATGACGTATTTCTTTGGGAATTGTAAAGGCTTTTTTGTAAGATTAATTTGCAGTATTAAAAAAATTTCCATCGCAATAAAAAGTAAATTTTTTGAAATATAAAAAAATTCGAAATTTCAGGGCTGTAATTTGTAATATCTCGAGTATATATGTTAGGGCTGTAATTTGTAGAACATAATTTATTTTTGGAAGTAGAAGGCGGATGGCTACTAATTTTCATTAATGAATAAAATGCTTACATAAGGTGAAAAGTATTTTAAAAAAAAGTAAAGGAAAATTGAAAGCAAAAATAGAACGTAAAGTTTGTAGAACATAAAGTTAATTTTCATTTTCCAGTTTCTTACAAAAAAATGGGAAAACCTAGAATCACAAGGTAAGGAGTGTTTTTTTTTAAACAAAATAATAATAATTGTTGTTTATCGTTGTGTGGCTGCTCTCTGTCTCGCACCGTTTGAATTTGTCCAGTAGATCACAGAATCTTAAGCCTCTACACGACTACACCCTCATTATGTTTCATGAGAACCTGTCCAAATGAAGATCTTTACCTTTATATGGGCTTTGGTGTTCTAGATGTATTTGGACAATGACGAAATGACCCCCGAATTTATGAGCATTATGTAAGTGGATTTTGAAGAGAAGTGATCCGAAGGAGTCCACTTCCAGCTCAGGAATCCGTCTGGACATGTGTTTGTGGAGGCTGTGAGGATGAGTACGAGAGATAGGAGGTCTCTGAGGAAGAATGATGGGATATCCCTGGGTTTAGGATGACGGGGTGCTGGTCTAGAGCGAGCAAGGAATAGTGGGTTGCCACGAAGACGGGGAAGATAGATGTTTGTTTGGAGAAGATTTTTTCAGAGCCATTTAGTGAGAAGAGCTATGTTTAATGTTTTGATGTCGAGAATTTCCAGTCCTCCATTGTCCTTGGGGAGACAGACAACGGTCTAATTACTAGGTATTCTCCCGATCCTTGCATGAAGTTGAGGGGAATAGAGTTCATAACGGATTTTATCAAAGTCAACCAACCTCCCTTAGAAAGTATCCTGCCCTTCCAACTGGTGAGTTTATTTTGTATTTTGTTAAGGATCGGAAGGAACGTTGCCTTTGTGGATTTGTTGATTGATAGTGGGAGGCCTATGTATTTGATAGGAAATTCCTGAGTTCCACACCCCAATATGTTTTCTATTATTGTCCTTAGATTTTTCGGTAATCGTATTGCAGCAAATGTGCTCTTGCTAGGATTGATTTGTAGGCCGGATATGTCCGCGTAGTCACGTAGGACTCGTTTAATTCCTTTTAGGTTGTTCGAGTATGCATCGGATATTATCAACGTGTCATCCACAAATTGATATGCCATCAGATTTAGTGTGGGCATGGAGAAGAAATTGGGTCTCTCCATATCTATTATTGATTGAAGAGTGTCGGCTACCAATATGAAGAGGAGGGGGGAGAGGGGGTCTCCCTGCCTTAGACCTCGTTGATGGTAGAAGGAAGGTCCAGAGATGCCATTGGCTGTTACGAAAGACGACGAGGATATGCGTAGGTTTTTTATCCCAGATGTCCATTTTTGTGGGAATCCCTGCGCCTGCATAAGGTCAAGTAAGAAGTCTCAGGAGATCGTGTTCGAAGGCTTTTCGAAAGTCAACCTTTAACACAACTGAAGGGATGTTTAGTTTGTGTCGTATGATAATGGATTCTCTCGTCACTAGAAAGGTTTCCATGATTCCATCAGACTCCTTCCCTGAATAAATGTCGTTTGATTTTCCGATATTAGAGATGGTAGTACTATTCGGAGTCTGTCTGCCAGAAGTTTTGAGATAATCTTAACAATGTCAGTTATTATACTAATTGGCCTGAAGTCCTCTATTCTAGATGCATCATCATGTTTTTAAATCATTGTGATGCAAGCGTGATTTATCCTCCAGAGGTCTAGCTCATTGTTGTAGAAAGATTGGATCATATTGCACACCGAGTGTTGTATTGTTTGCCAATAATGCTGGAAAAATTCGAATGGGAATCCGTCAGGCTCGGAGGCTTTTCCTTTTGCGAGGGCGAATACCGCCCTCTTGATTTCTGTCGTGGTGAATGGAGATGCTAGTCCCGAAAGATCTGCCATCGCCGAACTTTGTATTAGAGTAGCTGGCATTTTTCGTGTTGTTCTCTTTGTGCCCATTAGTTCTTTCAAGAGAAGAGAGAAAGCCAGTGTTATTGACTTTGGTTCCGTGATCGTATTTCCGTTATCTATAAAGATGTTGACTTGGTTACTCCGGAGGCGTTTTGTTGCCACGTTGTGGAAATATCTTGTATTATTGTCTCCGAGCTTGATCTACCTTACAGAGGAGCATTGTTGCCATTTAGTTTTCGATATAAGAGAGAGGTCGTAGGCATGTTCTTGTAGACGTAAACAGAATGCAAACTCATTTGGCTGAAGAGCTCTGTGCTCTTCTGCTTTGTCCAGGGCGTGGATGGCCTCCTTGGTTCGTGAGAGAAAAGTTGTTGTTTTGGCAAACCTGGATTGCGCCCATAGTTTAAGCGCCTTTCGTGTGAAATTCAATCGTCTGAGGAAATCTACTGCAGGAATTGAGGATGGGTTGCTGATATTCCACGCTTGATGGACTATATCCTTAGTCTCCCTAAAGCGCAACCAGAAGCGCTCGAATTTGTAAATCCTCGATTTGCGACGTTCCAGATTTTGAATCGATAGTTTTAGTGGGGCGTGGTCAGAGATCGGAGTGGCGATGTCCGTGAGTGTACTCTGAAGGGGTGTCGATATAGATTGTTTGTTGGAGTATGTGAAAGATCTTGACTGAAGGGGTACCTCCGTTAGACATAACTCTTGGAGGACAATGTTGAACTCCAAAGCAACTGCCAGATTGAAATTCGATCTAGTAGTTTCGTGGTGTGTTTGAAGCATGTTGAAGTCTCCTACCACTATCCAAGGCAGATCGTTTAATGATCTGATATCTTTTAATTCTTGTAAGAAGTCCATTTTAAGGGCATTGTTTGTCGGTCCGTATACATTAGTTAGCATGAATTTGAAGTTTAATTTCAAAACGACAGTGCACGAGAAGGTGTGTGTGTTCCGTGTAAAATGAGAGAGTATTCATGTCGTGAGCAGCCTTCCACGAGAGGCGGTGGAAGGTTTACTATGAAAATAATTAAAGTGCGGAGGACACGCTTTTCTGAACTGAAAGAAATCCATGTCATTTAGTTTAGTCTCTTGCATGCACAAAATTTTACATCTTTCTCCTCTTAATAAATTCTTGACCACTTCGCATTTGCTAGGGTCGCCCAATCCTCTTACATTCCAAGAAATTAAATAAAGCGTGATTAAATTAAACTAGTACTATCCAAAAAGACTTTTAGAAAGCTAAGTCCTAAGTGAGGAGTTTCAGCAAGGAGGCAGATGTATGATAAGGTGAAGGAACTCAGGGTGTGAGACCTGAGTAGTGCTCGACCTCCGACTCGTAATCAAGTTGCTCCTCATTATCAACTTCCATGCATGTGTCCTCCTCCATATGGCCTAGATCGTCCTGCGTGTCTGGTTTTCCGAATTTCAACTCATCCAGAGCCGCTAATGTTGTAGCGAGGTCAATATTTGGGTCCAACAGGTTGGAGTCCTGTGGAGGATGATCCTATGGTCCTGGAAATTCTGAGTTTCTTGCATTATGAATTGGTAAGTTAGGGTCTGTGTCGTCGCCCTTGAACTTATCTAGGTGAACATGCTCAGAAATTTATGCAATGTCATTATCCTTGAGAGGGTTATTCTTTAGAAATTCTCTTGCAAGCAGCGTTTTTTTCGACAGCCATCGCTTTGCTGTCTTTCCCCTAGTTTTCTTTTTGGATGGAGGAGCATACCTGGATATGGTACAAGCTGTCGAGAGATGCGGGAGCTGCGGCGAGAAGGTCCTGCTGTGGTATGCACCATGTCCATTGTGTCGCTGTCCGACGAGAGCGAGCTGGCCACAATCCGAAGAGCTGGGGCAGGCAGAGGGCATGGTCCCAGCAGAGGTGACATTAATTCCATGGCCGCCTCGAAAACTGTCGAAGGCTTCGATCGATGCTTGTTGTGTTCCAGGGCAGGGGGAGTTGGGGCGGAGTTGTGGTGAGAGTTTGGGGGTGTGGTAGGGTGGTGGCTGGCGGAGGCAACAACTGGGTGCGGGTTGGTGGGGGCAGTGGTGGGGGCGATGGCATAGGTAGTGGCTGGGAGGCAAGGTGTTGTGTGGCAGTGGGTTGTGTGGCGTTGGGTGGGAAGTCTTGTTGGGTTGGGGGGTTTCTGAGGGGTAAGATTGGGCTGTAAAGGTATCAGAGGTGTGGAGGATTGGGTCGGGGGAGGTGACATGTGGAGGTCTAGTTGTGGTGAGGGCGGAGGGTTGGCTCGTGGGCTGAAGGCTTGAGTAGAGCGAATCGGGATGGGGCTCTGAAAGTGGGCCGACGCATGGTTTTGTGGGTTTGCTGTTTTGCCTGACCCAACAGCCTTGAAAGTGGCCTGAAGGAGTTTCGGCCCAGAAGAGTGAACCTTTTCCTGACTGGCTTTTTCTTTTCCTTTACTTTGGCCCAAAGCAGTTAAACTGCTATTGCTATTTGGCCTGTCCGATGGAAAGACAACCCTGTCCCCTATTTGTCTTTTAGGGACTGCACAAACAGACTTTCCTGTAGAGGAAAGTTCCGTTTTGTTTGTCTATGGTTGCTGGCGCGCCAACTGTCCTTTTGAATAATTTGTCCAGTATGCGATTGAAAGGAGGTGCTAGTTGGGGTTTTTTTTGCGCCGGCAGAGGGGATGCCTTTATCCGACCCTTCGTGGCCCCGATTCCTATTTTCCTTAATTAGTTTCTCGTAGAAAGACTTAATCGTCACTGGCGAGGCCGTCGCCAGTAGCTCTCGTAGCACGACTTTGCTGCAATGCTAGTCGAAAGCCTCGTCCGGTAGAAGGTCCAATGGGTCGTCGGATGCTGCTGAGGTCGAAATGCCCGTGTAGTCAAGGCGTTTCGACCATTGCTTAACGTCTCGTCGGGGGTAATGTCTGATGGGTTGGTAAAGTGAAAAGTTTCAGCCACCCAGCCACGGACCTCCACGGTGTTATTGTTATTTCATGTTATTTTTGTACTGAAAAAAATATTATGCATGTTAACAAAATAATGTGCATAATAACTCAAATAGCATGCATAACTATTCAGTACAAAATTAATATGCAAAACTATTTCAAAACTCATCTCTTTTTAAATTTCAAAATTCTTGTCCAAGCAAGCTGATCTTATGCGATTGCTATCCGGGTAATAGTTACAATTCTCAACTTCCACATCGTGTAATTCTTCTTATTTGAAGTTTCAATTTCTTATATTTCAATTGTCTAAAGAGTCATTTTGAAATTTATCGAGTATGTTAGTGCTGTAATTTGTAGAACATAATTTTTTTTTTGAAGTCGTAGGCGGAAGGCTACTAATTTTCATTAATGAATAAAATATTTACATAAGGTGAAAAGTATTTTAAAAAAAAGTAAAGGAAAATTGAAAGCAAAAATAGAACGTAAAGTTTGTAGAACATAAATAAGGAGTGTTTTTTTAAAACAAAAAATAATAATTGTTGTTTATCGTTGTGTGGCTGCTCTCTGTCTCGCACCATTATGTTTCATGAGAACCTTTTCAGTTGAAACTTGAAAGAGAACCTTTGATAAACTTCATGTCTATTAGAATAAAGTACTCGCAAGAAGTGAAGAAACAACTAAATTCCGCATGTTGTGACCAACCATTTTTCATGTTTCATTTCCATCCTTTGAACTTGCATTGAATATTTTCTTCATATACTATTTTCCATCGCTTGCCATGCCGATCTTTATTGAAACAAATATAAAGTTGATATTCCACCAAACAAATATATATTATCACCAAACAAATCATGCTGATAGAAGAAAAGTGAACATAATTGAAAAAAAAAGAAATATATATTATCATAATGGCCCAATTAATTATGTTCTTTCTACAAAAAGAAAAGAATAACAACATGTTTATTTGTATCTGAAGGTAGATAACTAACACAAATTTTGGTAAGTCTCATATTTTATCATCAGGAATTTAAACACTAAAAAAGGGCAGTGGACCAAGTAGAAAAAGAGAAAAAGAGAAAAAGGCGATTTTTAAGCGATTTTTGGGCCCAAAGGCCTCGAAAGGTCTCCCATGGCGGATCTAGCAGATCGAGTCTCATCTGTACCTCGTGGAATCGATCCATCGCAGATACAGCTCGTGATAGGGGCTTTGCAATCCCTCATTGAGGCACCAAAGCAGAATTCATACAAACAGGTGCTGATGAGTGGGCCCACGAAGCAGAGAGAAGATGCTGGTGCTCCAGAGCCAGCTAATAAAGTTGAGCGATCTAACCGACTTTCTAACAAAATCATAACAGAAAAAAACAGAAAGGACAAATGCTATTGGTGTGGTGAAACGGGTCATTACGCTCGAGAGTGCAGAAATTCGATCGTGTGCTTCGAGTGCAAAGAGATCAGCCACAAATCGTGGCAGTGTGCTAAGAGGAAGAAAGGTCGTCAGTTGATTTCACCATCGCCACAACAGGTCCCAGATCTGAAGCTGGATCTGAACTCGTCAGTCAAAATGAGGGACAGTACACCAATCCTGTTCGAGAACTCTGCTGATTCTCAGAAAATAGAAGAAGATTTCAAAAAGTGTGTTGTAATGCAGACAAATCAAGATTTCCCAAAGGAGCGGGTGGAAAGAGCTTTGAAAAGGTTAGCTCCCTCATTCCCATGGCGAATTGCAGAAATTACTGACTATCGTCTCTTAATTGAGGACCCCGAGTGGTGGAGAGACCGAGTAATTAGGCAGGAAGGAGCTCGTATTGACTTTGTTCACCTTCGTACATACCTCTGGGATCCATCGTACGAAAATGGAGGCCGCATGAAAAGCTTATGGATCAAAGTGGTCGATTTCCCCCATAAGCTCTAGAATAAGGGTGAATTTGAGAAATTAATAGAAGACTTCGGGATGATCCTGGAGATTGATCCTGCTACTCTAGATCGTGCAAATCTGAAAGAAGCCAAGATACGAGTGGGTGTGTGCATGATTGAGGATGTTCCCAGATCCAAACCAGTGATCTTTAGGAACGATCATAACGAGTACTGTTGGAATCTAGTCAAGTTTGTTTTATATCTTCCATTAGACCCATTAAATAAATGGGGTGTTAAGAAGAGAAAATGGGTTCCAAAACAAGCTGATTTGGCCGGTTCTGGAGGTAACTCGGGCAATCTGAGCAACAATGATAAAAACGGGGAGGGTGATGATCTAGGGGAAGATGACTTACTAGGAAATGAGGATGGTTACAGTGAGAATGAGTTCAATGAGGCATGTGATGAATCTGAAATGGTTGTGACCACCATTAATGTAGGGAATTTTCAAATACTAGATAAGGAGAATCACTCATCAGGAGCAGTATATGAAGTGGGGAATACATCTCAGTCTTTGGTAGTGATGGATAGCATCAAACCTATGAAAGAAAGCGAGGGATCAATCACCATAATTGAACATGTCACTGACAAAGATGATGAGCCTGAGCCTATCCAAGATCAGATCAATGAAGAATCACCTCAAATAATCCTAGAGACAAGGAATGGCAAAGAGAAGATGATGACAAACCCTAATACAACTGACTTAGATGAAGGTATTGAAGAGCCTGACATGAATGGAGGGGTTTTAGAAGATGTTCAACCTCTAGCCACACTCTTACCAACCACTCGTCAGAGCTTGAGACAAAAGCTTAAAAATCCTGAAAATTCAGTATTGGATAAAGCCATCAATCAGAAATACAAATTGATGGCAGAACTGACAAGCTCAGGTACACATTCTTTAGCTAGTTCTTTTCCCTTCCAGGAACTCACTGATGAACAAGTGGTAGACCTCTTTAGATGTTTTGGTTTATCACTTGCTGACTCAGATTCAGAGAGTATAGAGTGTGTGAAATTTCTGAGATCCCTCTCTAGATCTCAATTTCAATCTGCACTAGATGAAATTGACTTCAGAGTTCAATATGGTACCAAGTTTAATAAGAAGGAGAAAATCAAAAGGGATCCAAGAAACAAACAAAAAAAGAAAAATGGTACCAAGTTTAAATAGTGTCCACATTTTGAATATCAAATGAATGTGCTATCCTAAAACATTAGAGGCCTAAATAAATATACCAAAAGAAAATACCTTAGAGAATTAATCATAGATAATAAAGTGGAAATAGTAGGAATCCAAGAAACAAAAAAAGAAAAAGAAAAATGACTAATAGATTCATAAACTCCTTTTTACCTTCTCATTTTGAGTGTATTAGCCTGTCAGCAGTTGGGTCTGCTGGGGGGATCCTTATTGGAATCAATAGCTGTAGATTCAAAACTATTCAACATCATAGAGGGACATATTCACTGTCAGTGCTATTAACAGATCTGCAAGATAATTTTACATTTGGCATTAGTGTAATATATGGTCCAACAAGATACAACCTCAAAAAAGACTTTTTGAAAGAATTAAAATCCCTCAGAATATTGTGGTCTGGCCCTTGGGTTTTGCTAGGGGACTTCAATATGATTAGATCCCCTCATGAGAAGAACAATGAAGCTTTTAATATGTCTGGAGCATTTATTTTTAACAAGTGAAATGCAGTTGATTGAATTTCCTATACAGGGTTGTAGATTCACATGGTCTAATATGAGGGTCAGACCCTGTCTGGCCTTGTTAGATAGATATTTTTGTTCACTTGATTGGGATGATCACTATAATGGGGCTGAGATAAAAGTCCTTACCAGATACAAAACAGACCATACCCCCTTACTGTTATATTCCAAAAAAAACCAACAGCAAAAAGAGCATATATTTAGGTTTGACAAAACATGGTCTGAGATAGAAGAGTTCAATACATTAATAGATAAATGGTGGAAGGAAGAAACTAAGGGCTCAGATAAAGCCAATTGCTGGTGTGCCAAGATAAAGGCTATGAAAAGAAAAATGAGGGGATGGGCAAAAAATCACTATGGAAAAGTTCAAAGAGATAAACACACTAATTTAGATATAATTGATAGACTACAACATGTTCAAGAAGAAAGAGATTGGGATGATTATGAATTTACTGAATTTCAAGAGTCCCAAATCCAACTAGATAAAATATATGAGGAGGAGCAAAGGTATTGGTGTACTAGAGCCAAAAGTGAATGGTTGTTGGCTGGTGATTACAATACCAAATTTTTTCACAAAATTGCTTCTCGATCAAAGAAGAGGAAACATATTCTATCTTTAAAAAGTACTAAAGGCTTGATAACTGATCAAACAGATATTGAATGACATATATTTGAATAATATCACTCTATTTTTGGAGTTGCAGGTGACCAATATATAGAGTTAGACCCTAATTTCTGGAATGAGCAGGACAAAGTCAAGATTGAGGATAATTGGCAATTGACTAAACCTTTCACTGAGGAGGAGATTAAAACTGCACTGTTTGCATCAAATGGGGATGGTGCCCCTGGACCAGATGGTATCTCCTTTGCTTTTTATCAAAAATACTGGTCAGTAGTTAAACAAGATATATGCCTGCTTTTTGCGGAATTTTACAATAACATCCTTGAGATTTCCAAGCTGAATAGATCCATGGTTTGTTTAATTCCCAAGATACCCAATGCAGAAGAAGTCAAAAACACTAGACCTATAGCTCTATTAATTTTTGTGTCCAAATCTATTAATTTTTGTGTCCAAACACTTTAGACCAAGCTGAATAGATCCATGGTCAGTTGTCCAAATCTAATCTAACGGTTAGGATTGTCAACGAATTGCGTTTTGAATTTTTGTGTTGCATTTTGAACGTTTTGCGTTTCGTTTCGCCGTGACCAACGTTAAACACAAAAGATTTTTGTTGCGTTTGTTAGACGCAACGTAAGACGGAAATGCTTTTTGTCAACGTGAACGCAAATGGTCACTTTCTTTATGTTTATTTCATCTTGCGTTTAGAATTCTACGAGTCTGAAATAATTTAAAATGCAAAGTAGAAATATGAGTATTTTGTAGAGACCTAAATATTTTTGCAGATGGAGACTAAAAATGACTTTTGCATTCACATACAAATGAGAGAATCTATTCTCTCTCTTTGATTGAATACAACATAAAAATATTATTTTATGATCCAAATCTAATTTCAACCATTTGTTCTTACAAAAATGGCCCAACTTGACGAACTTTTCTAATTTTAGAATATGTGGGATATAAAGTGGGTATGACGTCAATTTTATGATGAGGTTTATACTGAATTCCATCATGTAACAAATTCTTCTTAGTCTATTTTAAGAATGCATACAATTTTTTCTGTAAGTCCTTATTTTTAGAAATTCGTAAGTTTCATAAAACCCAAATTTTATCTTTTTGTTCTATTGTGCACTTGACAGATGTTCAAAAAAATTAATTATTTTAACGTTTCTTACGTTTAACTAAACGCAAACATAAACGTAAGAAAATTTTGTTAAACGTGGTGTAAGGCGCAAGAGAAATTCCTTATGTTCGTAATACGCAACGTAAGACGCAAGAGGATATTTGTATGATCGTTTCATGTGTTTGACAGCGCTACCAACCAAGGGCTGACCTATGCATGGGCAAGATCAGGCCTGTGCCGCTGCTTGATTTTGAAATGAAGCTTTCGAGTACTAAATTTTCATTTGGATCCAAAAAATTATAGCCTAAATTTAGAAGAGTGTCGCTGCTTAATTTCAAATAGGGTTATTAACTGCTTAATTTCAATAAGTGTGCCGCTGCTTAATTTTGGTCTGGATTCGCCCCTGCTACCAACAGTTTCAGATTTTATGGACGTAGAGAACGCCCCTAAAAACGAGTGCAGATAATACTCTTCCCCCGACTGCCCTTTTCCAAGTTTCTAACTACTCCAAACAAGGGACTTGTATCCTCCGCGTCTTTTTTATAGGCGTCTTTTACGCCTGTAAAATATGAATCGTGAGATTAAAATTCAACGTCTAACTTTCAATTATATCATAATTCAAGAAGACTTTTATATTATAAAATCAAATCCCTTAAAATTTAATCGGATGGATGAAGTATTTCTTTCCCCAAACAAGTGAACAACACCGCTTAAACCCTCTCCTCTCTTCTCTCCTCCTCTCTCCTCCGCCTCTCCGATGGCTCCCCCCACAGTCTCTGGCTCCGGCTCCGACTCCGACTCCGACTCCGACGATATCAACGGCGATGATGAGATACTAGAAGAGTATGAAGAAGTTGAAGAGGAAGAAGAAGAAGAACTAGATCCTGCTAAAGACCGAGAGCGGTTGAAATCCATCTTTCGTCGCCTAAACACCGATCCAGTGTGCATAAGGGTGCACGATGTGTTGATCAAAGGCAACTCCAAGACTAAGGATGCAATCATCGAGGCTGAGATCGCTGATCTGTTTAAGAAACCTGGCACTATGCACGAACTGGTGGCAGCGGCCAGCATTGCAAATGCTAGGCTGAAACAGCTCGATTTGTTTGATTCTGTGTCCATCACACTTGATGCCGGCCCTGCCGAGCTTCCAGGGACCACCAATGTGGTAATTGAGGTGGCGGAGGCAACAAATCCACTAACAGGAAATGTTGGTGTGTTCTCTAAACCTGAGGTAAAAGTGATAATTAACATTTGAACTTATCTTTTCTCTTTAGTTTTGATAACCTGGTTTGAAACGTGATATATTGCACCGTCTAGGTGAGGTCAGGCACCCATTTGAACTGATATGTTGCACTTGTGCTTTAGATACCTGTTTAGTTGCATTATATTTTTGTGCTTTCCTTCTTTGAAATGGCTTAATTTAGTCTGAAGTTGCAGAAATGAGAGTGATTGCTGGCAAATTAGTTTGTAGTTTGGCTTATTTATGCTCATTAGTCAGTAACAAGTAAGTACTCTAGCACCTGTTATAACTGGCTGAGTTTTGGGCAAATTCGAAGCCATTGCTTGAGCATGTATTATCTTAGTTCTCACTAATCATTTACTAGATCTTGGTTTGATAGCTATGCTCCTTCATTTCTTTCAGGCTCGATCTTGGTCCTTGGAAGGATCTCTAAAGCTAAAGAACCTCTTTGGCTATGCTGACATCTGGGACACCTCAGGTGCATTTGGGTGGGACCAATCCCTAGAAATAAGCACTGGTGTGTGGGTCCCACGGTTCAGATCAGTACCAACTCCGCTGTCTGCTCGTGTTTTCTTACTCTCCCAAGACTGGCTCAAATTCTCGTCTTATAGTGAGCGGCTCATGGGTCTTAGTTTTGGGCTTCTATCGTCGAATAACCATGATCTGGCTTACAACCTGACGTGGCGCACTCTGACTGACCCAACCCGGATGTCATCTCCATCTATTAGGCGGCAGCTTGGACATAAAGTTCTGTCAGCACTGAAATATTGTTACAAAATTGATAGGAGGGACTCACACCTAAGACCCCGGAGTGGGTATGCTTTTTCCTCAAGTTCGCAAGTTAGTGGCCTTTGGGACATGAGGAGCCTCAAGTTTTTCAGACAGGTACTTTTAAGCTTTTTTTTTTAGTATCAGTTTCTGCCATGTCCCTGTATTTGGGAGGGTTCACTTGGTTGGAGTGAGAAAACAAATTAAACAAATAGAAGGAAACTATTAATTGCAAAGAAAACAAAATACCTGGTATATACATTTCTTGAAACTGCACTGAGTTCACTGGCTCTTCTGCCTCATTTCATTTTTTTCTTTTCTGAAGTCTCGAGGCATATCAACTCGCCAGTGAATCTGTCTGTAATCTTCGTTGCTTCTAGTGAGTTTCTTAACTTCGTTGTACTAGTGAGGGTCCCAATGATGTCTCAGACAGTATCTGGTGCATACTGATCCATTAGCATTAGCGTAAGTTAAATCATGCAAATATGGAGCATTCATGTCTAAATTTACATCTCTCATCCATATTTTTTTTATAAGGATGCAGTCATAAAAAATATCAAGCAGATGCCAAACCTCTGAACATAAGCCTTAATAACATACAGATACAATTTTGGATAGACCAAATAATTAATGGATAATCAAGTAAACATACATATGATATAAGTTATTGCAGCACAATCATTTCTTAGGAAATGAGTATCTGTTGATTCAAATTTCATATATTGTAATTCACCAATTTACAAATTATTTAATTATTACAATATCGAAATAAAAAAAAAGAGAAAAGGGATCCAAATGTGAAAGGAACAATTCAAATGGGTACTCCTATGTTGACAGTGGTTATAACTTGTAGTTTGTTTAGACTTATCTGAACTTGGTCTTTTAAACTGAGGGATTTCTGTGGCCGTGTATGCTTCTGTCTCTCATGATAGATTTGATGGTCATATTGATATGCATTTTTGTATCCCTATACACGTGTTAATATCCAAGTAATTCATAAGTTTATATCTATATCAGTATTTGTTTCTGTATTATCTGGATAACTTATTGCACACCTGCATATCTGAACAGTTGGATATCGTCAGATTGGTGTTTTGCCTGATATATAAGAACTCCACCTGTGTTTTACATAGCCGGTCCCAAGCCCGGAAAGGAGGCGGGTTGTGATAGGTTTGGCGAGCCAATGCAAAAATTCAGCCAATCTTATGAAAATGAAATCTAATGTGGGCTTCATTTCTAGCCTACCCCAACTTGTTTGGGACAAAATGCTTTGTTGTTGTTGTTGTTATTGTAATAATAATAATAATAATAATAAACTTAACAGTATTGAGGTCTACAAGTAAAAGTAAAATCCTCTTAATATTCAAAATTAGTGTTAAAAAAACTGAATATCTATCAGATTAAGAAGTTATGTAAGGTCATAAATATTAAATATTACATTCTGGATGGTATGCTGAATTAACATGGAACTTCTTCTGGATTGTAAGTGTCTTTTGACTATTTTCTCAGATTTATTGTGCAATTTATTGTTCAGAAATGCTTTCATTTATTAGAATGACAGCATTCCTGCTTTCTGGTATGATCCTATTTTCTCAGGAGTTTGATCTTCGTGGTGCTGTGCCTCTTGGATTTTGGAATACAGCTCTTAATGTAGGGCTATCAGCTGGTGCCATCTTGCCATTGGGGAGGGATTTTAACAAACTACCCACATCTGTGCCAGATAGATTCTTCCTGGGCGGTCACTCCTCTCTGGTCTGCAGCTTAGGCGGGCCCTCCTCCTTGTTGGGCTTCCAGACAAGAGGTCTAGGTCCTACTGACATGAGACGGGTTATAAACACAAATAAGGATGAGGGCTCGTCAAACCAGGGTGATCGTCAGGATTTCGTTGGCGGTGATTTAGCAGTCACAGCCTTTGCTGATTTATCGTTCGATCTACCACTAAAGATTTTCAGGGATGCTGGCATTCATGGCCATGCCTTTGTTTGTGCTGGTAATCTTGCCAAATTGTCTGAAGGGGAAATTAAAAATTTCTCCATTCAGCAGTTTTTGAATACTTTTAGGAGCTCAGCTGGGGTTGGTGTTATCTTGCCAACCAAATTTTTCCGTGTCGAGGTTTGTTTCTTTAATTAAAAAAAAAGTATGCAAAATACTTCATTGTTGGGTCATGGTTAATTAGAAATATCTTTGTTTTGTGCAGATAAACTATTGCCATGTGCTGAAGCAGTTTGAGCATGACCATGCGAAGAATGGGATACAATTCAGCTTTTCATCGCCCCTTTAGAGTTCATTTTTTCTGTCATAAAAAGTTGATTTTGCTCTGACAGCTAGAGAGATGCATCTAGCACTGATGGATTGCTGTTTTCTTGATATTTCTTGTTAGACAGGGAGAAACTGCGTGAATAAATGTAATTGTGATTGAAAATCTTTGCCCTTCTATTTTTGGGTGCACTCTGTTCTTAGAAATGTTTGCATTGAAAGGTTCAATTTCTCTTTAAAGCGTGAATAATTTTGGTTGTAAATTGATGTAACAATTATAGTAAAGAGTTGATAACGAAGCTAAATCTTGAGGAAATAGGAACAATTTTGGAAATAAGTTCTTTATTGAATCAGAAATTGGAAATACATGAATAAGATTCGAGTAAATATGAAATATTTGGCTAAGCCTATTCAATTCTTCAACAACTCGAATACAAAACCTAATCGTCTTTATATAGCCAGACGAATTACAGCAACTAAGTAAAAGTAATTAAGTAAAACAGTAAGTAATTAGAAATTTATCCACTCAGCAGCTCTCCTGACGAGTAACGAACTCGCTGCTGCACTCTTAACAACCTTGCTACTTCTTCTCCAGTTCAGACGGCACTAGCTCCTCCATTTTTGCTTTTTGGGCCCCGCTGCTCCTTGTTACATTAACTCTATGTTCCATCGTTTCTCCAGCCCATTTAACAAGCCCCACTTCCTTAGCTCTTGGCCCATCCTCTTTATTAATGCTACTTGTAACGAACTCTTCAGAGGTCTCAACGGTCTGAAGCTTCGTACCGTTGGTACCATAGCTGAGGGCTAACATTGCCACCCCCTCAAGACCAGACTTGTCCTCAAGTATGACCGATGGAAATTGAGCCCGAAGCTAGTTGTAATCCTCCCAGGTGGCATCATCATCGCCCAAATTGGACCACTGTACTAGTACTTCGACGGCAGGTGCGTTGTCGCGCTTCACCAAACGACGATTCAAAATAGCCTTTGGCTCAATCTTTAATTGCCCTTTAGGACCAAGTAATGGCAAATTAGCATGTACCTGAGTAGTGGTACCAACCTTCTTCTTTAATTGCGAAATGTGAAACACTGGATGGATCAGGCTACCCTTCGGTAGCTGCAAACGGTACGCTAATTTACCGATTTTATCCAGAATTTCATATGGCCCATAGAATCGAGGTTGCAGCTTTTGGCATACTCCTTTCTTTTGAACACTAGTCTGTCGATAAGGTTGTAATTTTAAATATACCCAATCACCAACATTGAAATGTCTTTCACTTCTCACCTTGTCTGCCTGATGTTTCATCCGTTCTTGAGATAGCTGCAATTGGGCTCGAAGTAATTTGATAGCTTCATGCCTCTCTTTGAGCAGGTCATCAACTGCTTGGTTATTACTTCTGGAAATAGAGCCCATGGGTAATTGGGGAGGGGGGTAGCCATACAAGGCCTCAAATGGGGTCAGTTTCAGTGCTGAGTGGAAATTGGTGTTGTACCACCACTCAGCTAGGGGAATCCATTTTGCCCAAGTCTTTGGTTGCCGAAAGACCATACACCTGAGGTAGGTTTCAACACATTGATTCAACCTTTCACTTTGACCATCTGTTTGATGGTGATATGTTGTGCTAAAATTCAATTTGACCTCTAATTTTCCCATGAATTCTTTCCAAAAGTGGCTAGTAAATAAGGGATCCCTATCAGTGATAATTTTGAGGGGTGTACCATGAAGCCTGTAAACATGGTCAAGATACAGTTGGGCTACCTCTTTAGTAGTGAAGGGATGGCTGAGAGTGAGAAGGTGACAATATTTGGTAAATTTGTCAATGACAACTAGGAGGACATCTTTACCTTGGCTTTTGGGCAATCCTGTTATAAAATCCATGGTGACCACTTGCCAAATCCCTTCAGGTACTGGTATGGGATCTAGTAACCTTGGTAAGGCAATTCTTTCAGGCTTGTTGAGTTGGCACACTTCACACCTGCTGACATGGGTGACAATGTCATTTTTCATCATGGGCCAAAAGAAGATTCCATGCACCCTTTTGTAAGTGCCAAGAATTCCTGAATGACCACCAAGGCTAGTGTCATGCAGGTTCTGAATGACCTTGTCTCTCCACCCAGCATTAGTTCCAACATAGAGTTTGTGGTTTTTCCTTATAAGCCCCAAATGGACAGAAATACCCCCTTCCAGGTTTTGTTGAGTAGCTGCTTTCTGTAGAATTTCCTGTGCCCAAGGATCTCCAGTATAACTCACTTTCAGTTCTTGTATCCATTGAGGCAATATTTCAGTTACAGCAGAAAGTTCTGAATGCTCAGGTAAATCCCTTCTGGAGAGTGCATCTGCAGCTAGATTTTCAACACCCTTTTTGTATTGAATTGTGTAATCCAGACCAAGCAGTTTGCAAAGTCCTTTTTGTTGCACTGCATTGAAGAGTTTCTGTTCTAAAAGGCTTTTGAGACTCAGGTGATCAGTCTTGATAATGAAAGGCCTCCCTTGGAGGCAGTGCCTCCACTTTTGGACTGTTGTAATTACAGCCAGTAACTCCTTCTCGTAAGTAGACATGCCTTGACTCCTAGGGCACAAAGATTTGCTCATGTAAGCCAATGGTCTCTTGTTTTGCATGAGTACAGCTCCAATGCCAGATCCACTAGCATCTGTCTCTAGCAGAAAGGGAAGCTCAAAGTCAGGCATTGCTAATACTGGTGCTTTGCTCATTGCTTCTTTGAGGTGAGAGAAAGCCTGGTCAGCCTCAGGACCCAGTTAAAGCCATTTTTCTTTAACAAAGCAGTAAGAGGTTTACTAATTAGGCCATAACCTTTCACAAACTTCCTGTAATAGCCAGTTAACCCAAGAAATCTCCTTAACTGTTTGAGAGTTTTAGGTTTTGGCCAGTTGAGCATAGCCTCCACCTTGGCTGGGTCAGTTGCCACTCCTTCTGAGGAGATTATATGTCCCAGGTATTCAATGTGTGTAAGACCAAAGTCACATTTAGAGTATTTGGCAAAGAGTTTGTGTTGTTTGAGTAAATTGAGCACTTTACCCAAATGGATGAGATGAGACTCACTGGTAGGGCTATAAATGAGTATGTCATCAAAAAAAAACTAACACAAGTCTCCTTAAGAAAGGCTTGAAAAATTGAGTTCATTAGTGATTGAAAAGTGGCTGGAGCATTTGTCAACCCAAAAGGCATAACAACATACTCATAATGTCCTTCATGGGTTCTAAAAGCTGTTTTAGCAATATCACCTGGAGCCATTCGGATCTGATGATATCCAGCTCTGAGATCAATCTTGAAAACAATTCTGGCCCTATGTAATTCATCTAGTAGGTCATCGATGATAGGAATTGGGTATTTGTTTTTAACAGTTGGGGTGTTGAGTTGCCTATAGTCCACACATAGCCTCCAAGAGCCGTCCTTCTTTTTTACCAAAAGAGATGGAGATGCAAATGGGCTAGAAGAGGGTCTAATGATGGAGTTGGCTAACCGTTCTTCTATAATCTTCTCTAGTTCGATTTTTTTGAAAATGGGAGTATCTGTATGGTCTGAGGTTGACTGGCTGAGAATTAGGCAACAATGGCACTCTATGGTCTACATCCCTGGTAGGTGGTAGCCCTTTGATCTCAGCAAAAACATCGTGGTACTGCTCTAGAAGGGAAACAAGGATGGGTTTGGTAGTTTTGGTATCTAGTGGTTTGGCACTGCATAACCAAATTTGTGCAATGACCACTTCAGTAGCATTCTTGAGTTCCTTAGCCCCTTTGAACTCTTGGCACATGGACACAGTGGATTTTTCAGGTTGAACTTGCAATTTAACTAACTATCCTTCCATTTCAAATTCAATCCATCTCTGTCCCCAATCAATTCTCATGGGGCCCAAATGGGATAACCAGTCCATACCAAGAATGACATCATAACCCTGGATTGAAAGTACCCTAAGGTCATTAACAAATTGGTGCCCTTGGATGGTGAAAACTAGAGATAAGCATTTTGTGTTTGTGACCATCTTAGTTCCATTGGCAACCATAACAATCATTGGGTTGGTTTCAACAATTTCACCCGTGTGCCCATTTAAAAATTTTGGATCTACAAAGCTATGGGTGCTACCACTATCTACCAATGCATAAACTGGGGTGTTGCCTATTGACCCTTTGAACCTCATGGTGTGTAGGTTCGTTAGGCCAGGAGAAGTTTGCAAGGAGACAATGGCCTCTTCAGTCTCTTCAGTGTATTGGCAGTTCAGTGTTTCATCAGTGTCAGCAAGTTTAGTCTCATCAGTGTTCTCAACACCTTGACCCATCAACATCTGGAGCTTAATCTTGCATTGGTGGCCTGGAAAATACTTTTCATCACATTTGAAACAAAGCCCCAATGATCTTCTGTGGTCCATGACAGAAGGTTTAGGTGGAGCAGGTGGTGACAAGGGTTTGTTCTCAGAACTCTTGCCTTTATCCCATGAATTCCTGAAATACCCTTGAGTGTTGTTTGAAAAGTTTCTTGGTGTGGATCTAAACTTCTTCAATTGTGACTCTACAGCCACTTCCATAAGCAAGGCATACTCAAAAACATCATCAAGGGACTTCAATTTCATGGCTTTTACAAAGGGTTTAATTTCTTCTTTAAGCCCCCCTATGAAGTAATCTATGAAGTCCTGTTCTAAAAATTGCCTATTTTCCAACAGAATTTTTTATTTGACTCTTTCAAAAGAGTCCATGTAAGAATCTACATCACCAGTTTGATGCAGTTCTTCTCTCAGTTCTTCAAGGGCATTTTTGACAGTACACTTGTGAAATCTCCTTTTAATCAAACCTGTCAGTGCCAGCCAGTCAGGAGGATCATTCTCTAATAGGTATCCTTCATACCACTCACTAGCCTTCTCTCTGAAGTGTAGTGTGGCCATTTGAGATCTAGCTCGATCTGGTATTTGATAGAGATCAAAGCATGACTGACATTTTCTGAGCCACTCGAGGGTGTTAGTGCCTGAGAAGGCTGGAAAATCAGATCATGGTAAGATGAAACGATTGTCAGGTGTATTATCTAGACTAGTGGAAAAACGAGGTCGATTTGGTCTGTGGTGAGAAAGGTGTAATGGAGGTGAGTGTTCTTCATCTTCAGGACCTCATAGACCAGTGGTGTGACCACGCCAGATCGCTTCCCAACGGGCATCTTGGTGAACGAGTTTGCCATCTAATTGAGTGATTTTACCATCCAATTGAGTGAGTTTAGCATCGAAATGGTCACCAAGTGATTGTGTTATCTGGTCTCTAGCTGAATTGATCTGGTCAGTAAAGGAAAGTACCAAGAGATCATGGTTTTGAGCTACCTGACGACGAGCACGCTCGGTTTCGTCATCAAAAGCCTTGCGGGCTCTTTCTCGTTCTTCATCAAACTTCTTATCAAGCTCAATACGATGCTGAGCTAGTTGAGCTCGGAGATCATCCATTGATGCCTCCATTCTTGTCTTGGGCATTCAGATTAAGATAAACGAGATCGCTGGCTCTAGATACCACTTGTGATGATCTCGGATGTAAATTGATGTAACAATTATAGTAAAGAGTTGATAACGAAGCTAAACTTGAGGAAATAGGAACAATTTTGAAAATAAGTTCTTTATTGAATCAAAAATTGAAAATACATGAATAAGATTTGAGTAAAATATGAAATATTTGGCTAAGCCTATTCAATTCTTCAACAACTCGAATACAGAACCTACTCGTCTTTATATAGCCAGACGAATTACAGCAACTAAGTAAAAGTAATTAAGTAAAACAGTAAGTAATTAGAAATTTATCCACTCAGCAGCTCTCCTGACGAGTAACGAACTCGCTGCTGAACTCTTAACAACCTTGCTACTTCTTCTCCAGTTCAGACGGCACTAGCTCCTCCATTTCTGCGTTTTGGGCCCGCTGCTCCTTGTTACATTAACTCTATGTTCCATCGTTTCTCCAGCCCATTTAACAAGGCCCACTTCCTTAGCTCTTGGCCCATCCTCTTTATTAATGCTAGTTGTAACGAACTCTTCAGAGTTCTCAACGGTCTGAAGCTTCGTACCGTTGGTACCATAGCTGAGGGCTAACAATGTAACTGTGGTCTAAAATCTGTCTTTCCACTTTAGAAGCTTTCTGTTCTGTTAAATGTTTGATCGTTGATATATATATATATATATATTTCAAACAAAGAACTGCTCTCTCAATTTGTAAATTGATTGTTAGAGTTATAGTTACTGTTATGGGCAGTTATTAGCGTAATTTGATTGCATCGATGGCTCATTTTTCATAGATCTTCGGGCGATTAGAAAGGCCCAACTCGAGAGCTGATGAACATTACCTTAGAACGGGCTGCATGATTCGAGTATCATTTCCTTACTCGGATTTGTTTCAATATAAACAACTATTTCGACAATAAAGGCTTGTGGGTTGGGCTGTTTTAAAGTGTACCAATAGGTGACGGCCCATGTTGCATTTCAGCTATATTGGCGACCATCTTAGACATCTGAGCCCCAAAATCCCTTCATATTATACAAAGTTAATATTTCCTCCTTAGTCCTCCTTTTATCCAACAAATGTAAGCTTGCTATTTTCTTAAGGAGCCTTTACCCTTTTTATCCAAAGATTTTTGGGCTTCCTTAGCTTTTTTTAAAGGAGCTACTTTATTAATCATTTATCAAACACTTGCTCGTATGGTTGTCAAACATACAAAACCATCACGCATATATTATCTTGCGTTTTACGTTGCATTTTTACGAGCGTAAAGATTTTTCTGTTGCGTCTTACGTCATGTTTAAGAAAATTTTCTTGTGTTTGTTTTTACGTCTAGTTAAACGTGCAAAACGTTGAATTTTTTGCACATTTAAAGTCTTGCTACTAACAGTGCAAATAGCCAAAATATTTATTGAAAAAACCACGAAAAATAGAAAAAATTACATGTAAACATTAAAACCACATCAACAACAAATCAAACAAATCAAAACATAAATACATAACATATTAGCAATAAATTAAGTGTTTCGTTATCATATATAACTTTTTATCGGTAACAATGTTAAGGGTTACAAACAAAAACCTCATGTAAATTCTATTCAAACGCAACAAAAAAACAGGAGTAACCTTATACAAACAAAACAAAAAACCTTCCTAAGAATTAATTTTTACTTTTGTTCCACTGTCATAGTCTCCCCCATTCATTGGCCTTTTCATCACTAATACCAACAGAGTCCAAGTGAATCAAAGCACTCCAATCAACTGAACCTAAATCTGAACTCGAACCCGCACCTGAACTTGGGATAGACTCAGATGTGGTGTCCCACAGTTCATCCCCGAAGTCCCTCTTGAACTTCTTCTTCTTGCCCTTGCTGGTGCTGGTGCTGATGGTGGTGCCCTTGTCCTTGCACTTACTGCATCTTTTTCTCTTCTTGCTGGATGAAGTTGGTGTTGGTGTTGGTGGTTGTGTTGGTACTGATAACAACCAGTGCAGGTCATTGACCACCTTTAGGAGATCGGGATACACCCAACTCCACAGATGAATATTCTCCAGGAGAATCAGGACGACTTGCCTGGATTTTTCATGGGGGTCCATCAGTTACTGCAAAAACAATAAAAGCGATCAGTTCAAAAATAACTATAATTGATCCGTCTATATATAATTACTTAAGTGATTATACATTTATACCCTAAACCCTAAATCCTAAACCAATTCATAAGTTATTATACCCAAAATGGCTAAACCCTAACACAAAAACTTAAATTTAACCGAATAATAAAAGCAATCGGTGAATAAATGTAACTGAATAGTGAACTAATTGCAAAACAACAATTTCTAATTTTGGACTAATAAATAATAATGGACATTGAACGTTGCGTTTACATTATTTCGGACAAATAAACATTGAACATTGAAATGCGTTGTTAAGCAAGTTTAAGAGAAATGGAAGATGAAATTGCCTTGAGACGAGTGACAGAGTGAGGGCGTGCTTAGGAGAAGAGACACGACGTGAGGGCGTGTTTTAGATGAAATTATCTTGTGTAGAAAATTCTTGTGAAAGAGAGAGACACAATGTGCTTTAGAAGAAGGAAAGGAAACAAAAATGCACTATAGGTGTAAAAGACACTATAAGTCTAAAATGAACTATATCAGCATTATTTAATTACTATCTTGAAACTTCACTCTTCAGGAAGATCGACATATTAGTTATTTTATTATTTACAACTTTCCATAATACTTTACAAATTTATATAAATATGATTTTATATACTTCATATAAACATGACGTAAAAAATATTTAAAACGAAACGTAACAAACCACTTGCGTTTACGTTGCATTTACGTTACGTTTTACACGTAACAAAAATCATTTCCGCCTTACGTTTCGTTTAACAAACACAACAAAATTTTCTTGTATTTAATATTGCGTCATGACGAAACGAAACGTTAAAACATGCAAAACGTGTTGCGTTGAAAATCCTACTTGTTCTTTTGCAATGCCGGATCTTAATGGGAGTCAAAGTAGGCTATGTCCCTCTTAAATCTGAAAATATGCATATTTTATGAATCAATTTTTATTTGAGTCAGGAAAAATAACTCTCCTCTCAGCAGCATACAAATCATTTGTAAGAAGTTGAGAAGTCTAACATCGAATTGTACCTATAAATACTTGTAATAGAATAACAATTACTTATTAATTAGACACCATGTAGCCCTTAATAATATTTGTGGCCCCCTCTTGATTTTCCTTCAAGCTTTGTATGGATTAAAACATCAATCCCAAGAGCCTATAGTAGATGCCTTATGAGTTTGTTCGGCACCATGGTTTGTGAATTAAGTGTTATATGCTCAAATGTCATGGTACTAATAGCCATGTTTATAATTATCTAAATATTTATTGTGGATTTTCGAAAGTGACATATTTGGATATAAACATTGACTATTTTATCATTACTTTGGAGTTATTTTAGAAAATAAAAAACAAGTATTTAAAAAAAATCTAAAAAGAGAAACTTTTGTATCATAAAAGATTTTGGTATGAAAAGAATTATTGAGCATGATAAATTGAAATTTGAGTTGTATGTAGTGTTGTGCTAGACGGGCCGGGCCGGGACCCGGGATGAACAGTTACGGGTCCCACGGGTCCGGTCAACTCACGGACGGCGGGGGTCAACGGGTTTTCACGGGCGGGTTCCGACGGGCGCGTTCGGAAAAATTTCCGAAAGCCCGCCCTTGACCCGGGACGGGTCCCACGGGTCGGCGGACGGGACCCTCGGACGCGGGTTTTTGAACCAATTTTTGTTTAAAAAATAAAAAAATTATTTAAAAAACAGAATTTTTTTAAATCTGGGAAATTGAGAAAATGAGGTAAAAAACATTTAAAAATTAAAAAAAATGCCAAAATGAGTTAAAAATTTAATTGAAAATCGGGAAAATTAAGTATTAAATATGGAAAAAAATATATATATATATTAATTTTATTAAGAAAAAAATTTAAAGATATAAAAAATGGTTTAAAAACTTGAAAATCGGATAAATTAATTAAAAACTCTTGAGAAACATAAAAAATCACAAGAAAGGAATTAAAAATTAGATTAAAATTCGAAAAAATAAATATTAAATCTGGAAAAAAATAATTTAATTTTTAATATGAAGAAAATTTAAAGATATCATAAAATTTTAAAAAGGCATAAAAATAGGAATAAAATATGAAACTATTTGAAAGCATGTAAACTAATAAAAGATGTGAATTGTGATTTGTGAATGAAGAAGTGAAGAGTATATTTCTTTTAAAAATTATGAGTTTAAAAATGTGAATTTTTTTAATTAGAAACATATTTTTTATTAGCACACTTTGTATGAAAAAAGATGCAAAATCGGAAAAAAAAATATGAACTATTTTTTCAATAATGTAACTTCTTAAGCAAATTACTTCAAAAAAAAAGTTAC